>CABFPE010000320.1:902750-913522 GCA_900660155.1 Hofstenia miamia | reverse complement strand
GATCAGTTTTGCTCAGTAAATTCAATGGAATTTTTTAAAAGTCTTGGATTATCAGAAACATTTCTTTCAAAAAATCCAGCCCAAATGGTCAGCTGCAAGTCTAAAGGTGTAATGATGGAATGCTGGATTGCAAATTCACTAGAATTGAAAGTATTGAATCTGAAAAATACGCATAATTCTCATACGTAGGGTGCACATGGGGGAATGCCTCGAGCGACCACGCGTTAAGATTTAATATTTAATTTATACTGGAAAAAAATGGCAGCAGAGGCTTTACTGTGGTTATTTAAAATTTCAAAAGATGAAGAAATTGATGGTGAACGCGCGCAAAATTCAAATTCAAATACGTCATCAGTTGAAATCGCGCCACTTCCAAATGCATCACAAAATACAGCGGACAACTTTGACGATATCATCACTGGTCAAAAGGAAAGCTACGGCACAACACCGCGCTTCATCAAGAGTACAGTTAAAGATATCCCGCGAGATACAACCCTACTTTGCGTAGGCAATTCAACATTTAAATATGTGCAACCTGAGAAACTTATTGTAAATGAAAAATGCTGCTTTCATTCTTACAGTGGGAAGAGTACAACTGAGTTGAAGAGTAGGGTGAGCTCATACCCTAGAAAGCAAATTGACACAATACTGTTAAATACCGGACTCGTCGACGCTCTTCATTGCTCAATGGAAAAAGAGAAAGCAATCGAGGATTTTCATAATGACGTATTGGATCTTTGCGAAGAAGTGGAACAAAAATTCTCCCCCAAAAGAATAATCCTTGCTGAAATTACGCCAATTTGTCAGGAGGAAAAGATCATACAAAACAAGTATATTTTCTACTTCAACCAAATTTTAAGGGACATCGCTAGCACAAACAGGAAGATCGATTTACTTAAGTTGTTTCAAAAGTTTGTAAAAGGCGAGAAAAATGACGAAATCGATTATAAGCTTTTCGCTCGGGATGGAATCCATCTGTCAAGAAGAGGACTTTCCACTGCTATTAAAGAGCTTAAAATATTCTTCAACCACTACGAAACCTTGAGGAAAAAACCAGGCAACCGATACCAACGCAAGGAACAAAGAAAAATACATTCTTTCAAATCAAATCTAGTGAAACCTAATGTAAGTTACAAAGATGTTGCTACGCCCCATGTAAATCATCCAAGCAAAAGCACTTTGGAACCGAACCTTGGAAAACCTTGCACAAATAATCTACAAGATACTACTCATCATGTAAATCCTTCAACCGCTGTCAGAGATCCACATGAAGAACTCAAACTTTTAACGAAAATCCTCCTCAATCTTTTAAATGATCATAAAAACATTCTGCCGTAAAATCCACAAATCCCATCTACCTATGAAGCCTCTGTTATCTTCAGTCAAAGCAAGGTACTACTTACTCATTCTTTATATCTTAATTATCAATTTAACTATAAATCGGAAATCCCTGGTTGAAGTTAACGATTATATTAGGTATGATGTGTGCTTTCATTTTGCTAAATGTAACCTAAGGGTTAATATTCCAAAATCGAATGTAAACTTGTTTCGCCATTTATTCTTCTTAATAAGCTTCGCCATATTTAAACTCCTCATACTACTTTCAAACGATGTTCATCAAAACCCTGGACCTAATGTATTTGACAGTATTAAGCTGAAGTCAATCCTCCAAAACTTTAAAAGTAACATAAAAATAGCTTATTTGAATACCAGAAGTATTCCTGCTCACAAAAATGAGTTATTTGACATTTACAATTCGCTGGACAACAACACAATTTACGCTTTCACAGAAACATGGATTAACACTAACTCCCCTGAAAATTTGTTCAACTTTAACACGGAAAAGTTTACTCCTTTCCTCAAAAACAGATCTACTAGAGGTGGGGGTCTAATGCTGCTAATCCCAAAATTTATGAACGCAACCAGATGCGAATCTTTGGAAATCCACCATAACCTTTTTGAAAGCCTCTGGATAGAAATTAAGAAGACCAAAAACTGCAAAATATCCACTCTGATAAACCTGTGTTACAACCCTAACAAAAAATACACCAAAGACTTTATCGAAGTCAAGACAACAGAATTGCAGGATGCTATTTTATTAGACAAGGAAGTAATACTGCTTGGTGACTTTAACATCAACTACCTTTCTCATCATGAGTCATCCCACATTAATGGTTTATGTGATGAATTTCACCTAGACATTGTAAATAATGAAACTCCCACTAGAGATAGATCACTAATTGATTATTGCATTACAAACTCGGCTTCCACTACTTACTCTTCCTTCGTCTTCAATTCTTTTTCAGACCATAATCTCTGCTTGTATGTTACAAATATACCTTGTCAACTTAATAAACGAAAAAGAGTGTTTTCACGTAGTTTCGAAAAATTTAAAGATAAGGTCTTCACTAACCTACTACTAAATATTCCATGGGACTACATTTATACGCTAAATAGCGCTAATGACATGATCAGCTTCATCCTCAAACAGCTTAACATTTGCCTAAATAAAACAGCTCCATACAAAATTAAGTACATTAAAACTAACACCTATAATAAGCCACGCAGTGAGGAAATCAAGCGATTAGAAGTACAGAAGAAAACTGCGTGGGATATATTACATAAAAATAGGAACGAAGTTAACATAGCCGAATACAACAACGTAAAAAGGCAGCTCTCTACCGCAAAGAGAATTCACAGTGAACTTCAAACAAAGCGTTTCTATGATAAGCTACACAATGCTAAGAATAAATGGCTATTCATTAATAAAGTGCTAAACAAAGGCAAGTGTCAATTAAGTAGTGTCTTACGAATGAACATCGAAGGCAGGCCATGCTACAACGAAAAAACAATAGCTGAACACATGAACTCAGTTTTCAGAGACCTCGGAAGATATAAGGGTATTAATAGACCATATAATTGTAAAATCAAACATTCAAACCAAACATTTAATTTTCAGTACATAAGTACAAAAGATCTATTATGTTCTGTGAAAAAGCTTGACCAGAACACTTCGTGTGGCAGCAGTGGTATTCCAATCTTCATTTTAAAAAAGTATATTCCATATTTCTCTGATCACCTGCTCTTTGCCCTAAATTATGCCATCCATACATCGTGTTTTCCGCATGTGCTAAAGAAAGTAGATATATCCCCAATTTATAAAAAAGGTGATCCCACTAATAGTGTAAATTACAGGCCAATTGCAATCACCAGCCCAATTGCAAAAATATTCGAGAAGATATTATGCTCACAGATCAATGAACACTTGAGAGAGAATAACATTTTGGCACCTTCTCAATTTGGCTTTCGTGAAAAACGAAGCACATTAGATGCTCTATTAACACTTACTGAAAGCACCCACAATGCCCTTATTAATAACATCTGTAGCAGTGTAGCGCTCTTAGATCTGAGCAAGGCTTTTGACAGCATTGACTTCAAGTTACTAGACGATAAACTAAGTTTGTACGGATTCTGTCATGATGCAAGACAATTCTTGCAAAGCTTTCTACAGAATCGACAACAACGTGTCCGTATCAATAACACTTATTCTTCATATATCTGTACAAACAGAGGTGTCCCACAAGGCAGTGTCTTAGGCCCTGTACTTTTCAATTTATACATCAACGACATTAACAATTGCCTAACAGATGGGGAACTGATTCAGTATGCCGATGACATCTGTATAATAAACAGACACATAAGTCCAATAATAGCAACCAAGCAATTGCAGAATAACATACAGCATGTAACAAAATATCTTGAGGAGAACAAGTTAACAATGAACAAACAAAAGACGCAGTTTATCATTTTCTCCAGCAAGCAAACCCAAGAATTATCTAATAGAATGAGTCTAATAGTCTCCAAGGATACACCGCAGATACGTAACATGCCATCTGTATCATACTTGGGCGTGGAGATCGATAGATCCTTCAAATACAGTGGTTTCCTTGTCAACAAAGTGAGAAAAATGGCGAGCGGCATTCAATATCTAAAACAGCTAAAATTCATCACACAGAGTAAAGCTCTCATATATGCTTTTGTTATGAGTCAATATACATACGCAAGTGTATTATTAAACAGTATAACATTGAATGAGCAAGAACGTATAAATAGGATGTTCAACTGGTGCATTCGAATAATGTTCAATAGTAATAAATATCAAACGGGTGAAATAATCAATGCCATGAATATGTTATCGCCTTCTTACCAGACAAAGTACGATGCGTTGGTATACATGTATAACTCTGTTAAATCAAATGGTGTTCTGAGTAAATACATGACATTTAACAACAGAGCAAAAGTATGCATAAACAACGAACAAATAAAGAGCAAATACTGGAAAAACTCTGTAACCTCAAAAACTTGCAGCGCATGGAACAAATTGCCACTGAATATAAGAAAATCGGAAAATGTAAAATCATTCAAGAAACTATTGAAACATAATTTACTTAAAGAACAATATGAATTTGGTTATTCCAAATGATTAAATAGATGGTGAAACATTTAAACTGCGAGTTGTTTTATTCTTTTGTTTTACCTATGTTTAGTACTGTGTTGATTTGTTTATATTTTTGTATCCGTATTTATTATTTTTATTTTAATTGTTTGTTAGCTTAGATCATGTGTATTTTGTATATTTGTAAATATGTATTTTGTAAATATGTAAATACTTATGTGCAATGTACACACTCGACTCTAAATAAAGCTAATTAATAATGCTAAAATTTAAAATCTAGGATCATGAAATGCATGTTTAGGGTCTATTTTCTCAATATTTTAAAAAATAGTTCGCATTAGGGAATAACAACGATGTCCCCCGTCAGAAAATCCTGGGTACGCCCCTGCTACTCATGTGCTCGAACGTTTAGCTTTCTGTTTGCATATTGTATCAAACCTAACGAAAATAAAAGATAAATCCAAAGTAATTTAATTCATCATCTACTAAATTTTTTACATCATTTTTATGTTTGAAATATGCAAACAATTAAACAATCAACATGTACCTGCCTTTGCGAATTTTGAATTTGTTTTCGTATTCTTTGTCTGCCAATAATTACGCGATGTAACTACTTAATCTCTGTCCCAGTTAATAAGTAAACCGGTTTTTTAGGAAAATGAGGTAATATGATATAAACACGAGTATAATTTCAAGTTTTGATTTCAATTTTTTATTATAATATGCACAATATCCTAAACTATCTAATTAAGCCAAAACCATGGTATTTACGCTATAATAAAACCCCAATTGTTGATATAAACCTTTACTTATTAATTGGGGCAGCGTTTAATTAGCTTAGCATTTTGTCATCAATAATTTGTCAAACGCTTTTGCCGACAGTGGTATTAATGTAGTTGCATTAAATTCACTTAAACAATTATTTATTGATAAAAAAGCATTATTTAGAAAATAAACTGTATCATAATTGTTTTTCTTTTCTTTCTTTCCTTTATTTGATTTTTTTTGCCAATTATGCCACATTATGTGCAATGGGCTGGAAACATCAAATTAGAGCAAATTTAACGTTTTGCTACCCTGACTCAAATCACTTCTAAAAATTTAATTATTTACTGTTTATATTTGCGAGGCTACTTCAATTTGATTTCTAATATGTGTATATTTCTGATAATTTTAGTTAAAATTCCAGGTTTTCTCAAAATCGTGCAACAGTTTAAGTACTATTTCCAATATAAACTAAATTTTATCTATATATATATATATATATATAATCATATATGTCGCTAATTTGGTTTCAAAAAGCTAATGCTTGTGCAGTTGCAACAAAAATAGCTTCATATTTTTATAAAGCATTAAGAAATACAGAGGAATAGAATAAAGATAACCTTTGCCTTCGTGATCTCGTCGAATTTAAAGTCAATAACTTTTTTTGAAACAAAATTGAATTGCAGAACTTTTCCATAGAGACAGGAATTATAATTATATTTAATACAATTCCATTCGTTTGAATTGAAATTTTCGTTAAACACGCATAATAACTATTATTAGATAATATATATTTATCGATATCTGAATAAAGAAAAAAGGCAAAAATTAAACTAGTTGTATACTTATTATTAATGAGTAAATAAATATATTCATTACACTTATTATACCGCCTCTAAACAAATTTATTAATCCAATGATATTTTTTGCTAAAGAAAAGCCACTTGCAATACATTATTTTAATTGAATATCCATTAACTTATAGTTATACGCACAATATCAAATTCTATTAAACATTGAAACAATAAATTTCAACATTAATTGACAACAAAGATATAGAAGCCTTTGTAAAGCATTAATTAATTCGATTCCAAAAAATATTTTGAAATGCTGTCAGCTTGATCAAACGTTTCTTAGAAAACTGTCAGTAGTTTATGTTGGTCAAGGTGGTGTTTATTATCACCTTGATAGTGGCACATAAAGTCACATCACAGAGAGAGTAGATCAATGACATTACTTTATTTTAAGGCTGTTGCAAAAACATTGGTGGTCTTAATCACCGTGTTTTTATAAGAATTACATATATCGAGATGCTCAAATATAGTGTACAAAAACTTAAAATAAATGCAACAAAAATTTGCATTGTATTGTATATCAGGAAAATTAGTGCTGTTGAAAATAATAGCGCAATTGTTAAAGTAAAAAAATATGTTCTGCACTAACGTTGACGAATATTCAAATATAATGATATAAAACTTTTTGTAAAACATTAGGTACCATTTTGCAAATAAATATTCAATTAAGGTACCCATTCTAGAATGCAATTCTTCAGAGAACAATAATAAAATTTCAATTTCAGAGCAAATTATAGATATCTTTAGGCGGTTTACGTGCACAGATTTAATAAAATTTAATCAAAAATTCTCTGAATATTTTCTGTATCTATAGATATTGGGATAATTCAATGATGTATGCGCAAAGGATTGACTCAATGATTGAATCACAATCCAAATACCTAAAATTGTGTAGAAAGGCAAATTGTCCCATTACATTCGCCTATATCGAGGTAATATCACATTTTATCTAAAAATTTTATGTATGCCATATTCATTTATGTAGCGACAACATGAAAGAAATTGAGTAAATATATTTGTCTTTAATCAATTTTGCAGTTTTTAAAATTTGTTGTAGCTAATTCCAAAGTTTTCAATAGTACATTTTGCAATATTCTATTCATTTAATAATATAGTTCAATAAACGACTATCACGGAACGAGTGAATTCTCCAGAAAATGGAATAATTTCTAATATTTTCAAATTTCAACAACACAAAAATCCTAAGCATAATGTGATTGTGAATTGAAAATTTCGGTGAAACCCCAATTTATACGAATACTTGTTTTACAAGAATCTTGTCCAGTAAAATTGCAAAGTAAAATTAGAGATATAATCAGTTCGGCTTAAAGTATNATTAATTCGATTCCAAAAAATATTTTGAAATGCTGTCAGCTTGATCAAACGTTTCTTAGAAAACTGTCAGTAGTTTATGTTGGTCAAGGTGGTGTTTATTATCACCTTGATAGTGGCACATAAAGTCACATCACAGAGAGAGTAGATCAATGACATTACTTTATTTTAAGGCTGTTGCAAAAACATTGGTGGTCTTAATCACCGTGTTTTTATAAGAATTACATATATCGAGATGCTCAAATATAGTGTACAAAAACTTAAAATAAATGCAACAAAAATTTGCATTGTATTGTATATCAGGAAAATTAGTGCTGTTGAAAATAATAGCGCAATTGTTAAAGTAAAAAAATATGTTCTGCACTAACGTTGACGAATATTCAAATATAATGATATAAAACTTTTTGTAAAACATTAGGTACCATTTTGCAAATAAATATTCAATTAAGGTACCCATTCTAGAATGCAATTCTTCAGAGAACAATAATAAAATTTCAATTTCAGAGCAAATTATAGATATCTTTAGGCGGTTTACGTGCACAGATTTAATAAAATTTAATCAAAAATTCTCTGAATATTTTCTGTATCTATAGATATTGGGATAATTCAATGATGTATGCGCAAAGGATTGACTCAATGATTGAATCACAATCCAAATACCTAAAATTGTGTAGAAAGGCAAATTGTCCCATTACATTCGCCTATATCGAGGTAATATCACATTTTATCTAAAAATTTTATGTATGCCATATTCATTTATGTAGCGACAACATGAAAGAAATTGAGTAAATATATTTGTCTTTAATCAATTTTGCAGTTTTTAAAATTTGTTGTAGCTAATTCCAAAGTTTTCAATAGTACATTTTGCAATATTCTATTCATTTAATAATATAGTTCAATAAACGACTATCACGGAACGAGTGAATTCTCCAGAAAATGGAATAATTTCTAATATTTTCAAATTTCAACAACACAAAAATCCTAAGCATAATGTGATTGTGAATTGAAAATTTCGGTGAAACCCCAATTTATACGAATACTTGTTTTACAAGAATCTTGTCCAGTAAAATTGCAAAGTAAAATTAGAGATATAATCAGTTCGGCTTAAAGTATTTCTTAGTAGTTCGCCTTGCATTAAGTTTTCAGGATTCAATTTTTAAAATTTAGTGCAAAGTTATATAAAATAGGATTTCAATAGTTTAAAACGTCAAAATATCTCAATTTAAGGAGGGTAGGTTCTATTTTTTAATTTTACTCGAAAACTTAAAATATTATTTTGTTAATATCCAAACTTATTAAATTCATGTTTGCTATTTTTTATTGCAACTGGAATCAAAATTTTCTATCTATTAAAATACATTGAATTTCAAAACATGGCAAATGTTTTGAAGAAATTATGTAATTTTCCACAGCTTAAGTTATTCATAATCATTTTTTTTCGCATCCTCTTTGGCTCAGAGCAAGAATTATTTGTTAATATTAACAAATACGAAAATTTTTTTGATTAATGCTATACTACCGTAGGTGCCGTGGGAATAAATTTTCGTACTCATTCTCAGTTCATTTCTACAATGTTTTTTGGAATTCCCATATTAAAATTCCCATCCGCCTCAAAGAAATATACTTTTCTATGAACATCTGAATCAATTTTTAAGCAAAATGAATTACCATCAATCAACAAATATATAAAATAACGATTTTCAACACAATGTTTGAGACATATTATCGACATATCATGTTTATAGTAATTACACTACATAATTAAAACATAATATGTTCTGTTTTGATCAAGGATGATAGGTTTCCCATTAATTAATAAACATTATATTTATGCTCTCAGTTATCATTTGTGATATGATATTATTATGATCAATATTACAACCGATTTCAAAGATGGAATGAATACGCCAGTCGCATTCAGTAACAAGGCTGCTTTATGGAGAAGTAAGATGTAAACTTTTGAGTACTATATCTGAGGTTTTACAAAGTATTATTAAGTTGAATGTTTACTATTTTAGTGATAGCTACTATTCTTATGGCATTCTGTTGCTTGTTACCCCATAATAAAGATGGGATACTAGTTTCCGGTTCATTCTTTCCCATCTTGAGACTATGTAATCATCCTTAAAAATTGGTGATAATATTTAGTAATGCCATAAAACACTTTTCTTTCAATAAGATTCAAATTAATAATATATTTCCTTTTGGAATTTATACTATAATAGTAATTATAAATTTTAATTTGTAGAATAATAAATAATGTAAAATATAGTGAAATGAAAAATAGATATTCAAACACTGTTAAGGAAGTATTAACATTTATTGTAAATCCATATGATGCCTCTTAGAATTTGGATTAGCACTTTTTTTAGGATAACGTCATCTTAAGGACCATCTTCAGAAACACTTTAGAGTATTAGTGGAACTTGACCTTTAACTGATTTACTTTTTTAATAGCTTAATAGATTTTACAAGCTTTCTCCAATAGAATTGCTATAATTTTTCTATAAACTTCGCAAATTTTATTTTTAACAAAATTAAAGCATATGCCATCTTAATTTTCTGAAATCTGTAAAATTATGTAGTAACTATTTGTCGAATACGTCATTTATACGGAATGGACGACGAATTACAATATAGTATTTGCATAAACACAGAACTTTGTGTGAAAAAAATTATTGAGAAATATTGTAAAATGTACACATAACAAATTGGCAATCTTATAACTACGAATAACTACACTAGCAAAGTGTTTGTCTATAATGCAATTTCCTATGAATAATGTCTGTAAAATTTCTCCGGCAAAATATAATTAAAATTTCAGTGATTAATAGAGAAATAATTTTAATATAATCCACGAGCTTTTTTATTGATTTTAAGTATGCTATTTTAGCAAGAATTTCATGTTAATAAACGTTATTGTATTTCATAAATTCAAAATTGAATCAAGGAAACGTCAGGTTTGCTGTGGGACATATAGTTCTCTTGGTCTGAAAAGAAAATTGGATTCGATTTAAATTTTAAAAAATTTTAAGTAGCAGGATTTCCAAGAAATTATATTCTTTTATAACGTTCAATTTCAGTTCACTGTTCGAATTTGCTTAGAAAAGAACACAATTTTTATGCACAATAAGAGACATATGACAATTCTTTGAATTCTGTTTAAAGATTCCACGAAGGAATATTGGAATATTTTGCATTTCTTCTTCAATCAGTAGGTAGTGCTATCTCTGAATCTTCAATTTCTAGTCGAGGCCAGTAGCATTAGCAGTTTTCGAGTAGAGTCAAATTGTATTGATTAAGTATCATTAGTACATTGTATGTTTCCCATATTGAAATATATATATATATATATATATATATAT
>CABFPE010000320.1:866130-887345 GCA_900660155.1 Hofstenia miamia | reverse complement strand
TGTGCCGAGCAATTATGTAATTAAGTTTGACACACAAGTTTGACCGTGTATCACCCTCTTATTTAAGGCGATGTTGATCGACTACCTTTTTCCCTTGAGCGAGGTACTTAAACTATTCATGTGTATCATTCCCCCGTATTAGGTAAGTGCGTACGCGGGGAGAAAATTGCAGCCCTCCGTGAAACAGCTTGCTTCGAGCATTTTAAATCATTCGATGAATTTAGCATAATAATTTGCCACATTGCAACGCATTCCAAACTATGAAATATCCGAAACGCCAACTATCGATAAAAATTATTAAAATTAACAAACTACACTATGAATATATCATTTCAAAATATTAATATCCAAAAATTTTAGAAAATGATATAATACCAAATTGGATATTTATTACCCACTATCTTGGCACTGAAATATATAACCTCTTTCATGATTTTCTGGGAAAGTATTTGCTATATTTTTGCTAAAAAAAATCCTTAGAGATAGTTGTTTTAAAAATTTAGTTTTGCTTGACGACAGAGGTGCTAAACAATAAAATCTTTAATAATATATGCAATAAAATGACTCGTTTTCAAAACGTATGAACTACGATTTTTTCAAAAGATGAAACAAACATTTCCTAATTTATATGTGTCCAATTTCCAAATTTGTTCTAACTACGAATCGTTCATGAACCAAGGCCTCAAATTGTTTACTAAAAATAAAAACGAACTCAATTTTTTAATAATTCTACTTGGCAAGACATTCATTAATCCAACTTCTTAAAAATTGTGTTGATCCTTTAAATACAATGGGTGTAAAATGCAGTATTTCAGTCTTATATTAAACAACTCAAGGCAACCAACCAAACATAAGTTCAGCAAATTGAATCAGATCTCACCTAGTTCAGCAATGATCCGTTTGCGAAATCGGTCGAATTCTTGTTTGCATTCATGAATTCAGCACATTAAAAAGGTTGTATTGAATATTAAATAAAACTAGTATTTTTTTAATTCTTTGTTTAAAATCTATCCAATAATTGTGCAGTCCTAAAATATTTTTTTAGATCCCATCAATAAAATATCAATCTGTATAAATAGGTCCATTCTGAATTTTTTCAAAACGCAACAAATTATATAACGCATGCATATGTAAAAGGTTTGGGTGCGACAAAATTATCCCCGCCTACTTATTTTAGATTCTAGTGGCCCAATCAGTACATACGTTTGCATTTAATAAGTTGAACATTAAACTTTACAAGGAAGTTACCATTATTTCAATGTTGTACCGAATTTGTTGTGAGGTCAGCGCTTTTTACAATTTTGAATACAATTGTTGTAATTTTAGGCAAGCTATTGCCACCAGCTAAATGGTAATCCAAATAATTTTTTTCTGTCATGATCAAAGAAATACACTTCATTAGCCTATGTATACACACTGAAAAACAACAGCAATCAAAATATATGTCAATAATGGTAATAAGACTAGATTCAAAATCCTCCAAAATTGCCCATTGAATTTTTGGAGAATGAGGTCGACCCAAAACGCTGTGAAAATGTATAAAACTAAATTTAATGCAAGTTAAATTCTTGGTTGACACTCGAGCCATCTAAATATTTCGTAATAATTAAATATTTGCGAGGTAGGGTAAATTTACTTAAATAGGGCTAAAAGCAAAAGATAAAACGATATCCCTCTCTTTGATGGCTTTCAAACAATATCCCCGTTATCAAAATTATGATAATCTAAAACTGCAACAAACCCCCACATCTAGTTTCTGCAATTAACACATTCAAACACAGATTTCTACTCCTATGTTATATCTAAACTACCATTTAATGTTAATAAGTAAAAGGGAGAAATCTGTTTTAGGCAAAATATGCACACGCTCAGGAATTAATTGATTACAATGGTTGCTTATATTTCAAAGTAATCGATGAATGGCTTATTCAAGGCTTCTAAATATACGCATAAACATAAAGCAAAATTTGTTATCACCAGCTTTTAATTGGATAGACGCTTAGCCAATAAGGTGAATTCATATCTTTAAATATCAAATATAGCAAATTTCCAATTAAAATGAATGATACGGAGGAAGCGGCATTTTTAGAGAATGCCCCGGCATGGCAAATAGCCTTCTCTTCCGCTGAAAATGCTTTTTCTATGTCTATTAATCTATTTATTTTAATAGTCTATTTTTCATCTAAAAAGCTACAATTATCTGTTTCTAATCGATTTTGTGCAAGTTTGGCAAGCGTAGACTTCTGTACCTCTTTCTTTTTTATGCTTAAAACAGCATTCCAACCATTCATGAAGCCAACTCCGGGTATTTGGACATACCTCTATTGTCACCTATTGCATTCTACTTTTGTGATGTGGGCATTTATTGGAAGCTCATGGTTCCACATTGTACTAATTACACTTGACAGGTATATGCTGATTTACTATACATTAATAAAATTTGCATACATATAAAATTAAAAGCAACATTATTAACATTTTTCTATGTATTAAATTGTACTCTAAATATTATATATATATATATATATATATATATATATATATATATATATATATATGTGTGTGTGTGTAAAGAAATATATTTAAAGTATAAATTAAAAATCACGAAGCAAAAATAATGCAAATAAATTCTTTGAAAAAGCAAAAAAACATCAGCAAGTTAAATATTCTATTGAAAAACGAAGGAAAAAACGGTGGTTAATGCAATTATATTGAAAAACTCAGACAAAAATGTCATTTTATATTCCTAGTTCAAATGTATGTATATATATATGTTTAGCAGCAATTCCAATTCTTAAAGTCTGTGATGCTAACAGCAGAGCTGCTTAGGACTTTGTGTTCGAATTAAACAAAAAACTAATTTTGTGTTTTTTATGTTTGAAAAATGAATCTCTGCAAGGGGCAAAGTAATAATAATTTGAATACGGCGACCTTTGATGATGTAGTACACATAATAATTTAATCTAGAGAGATGGATTCACAGATTTGCTATAGTACATAGGTGGGACTTCTTATAGATATATTTATAACTATCTATAAATACACATTAAATTTTTTACTAAATAATTTTTAAAATCTCTCAAAAATTTATAACTGTGGCATAATTTTGATCAATAAACAGCTTTTTGAAAGCTCGCAATGTACGAAGCAAGTAAGCGTTCTAATTATAACTAGAAATAAATGAAAAACATAAGAAAATATTGCTGTTTTTTCCAGGTATTTTAAAAATGAATTTTCCTACTTGTTCAAAATACTTCCTTAAATCATTGGAACTCTGGTTAAGGAGCAAATTCCAAATCATTGATTAATTCTTCTTCAAAATTGCATCAACAATTATACGCTTATAAATTTGATTATAAATTGAAAATCATCTAGATTATTGTAAAATTTTTCAAATTATTGTTGTCTAAATCTTATTTGCTTCATATTGTGATTTACTTGGTAGTAAGTCTAAATTTGCTTAAGAAGCAACAAATTATTATATACACAATCTACAAAATTTCATTGCAAATCTAATCTTTATGGATAAATCTTTTTTACATTTTTGCCATATGCTGGTATTTATTGCTTCTCGATCTATTCATATATATTCCTAAGAGTTATCTTACTCTAAAAATGCTATTAGCATAATTTGTATTAATGGTTGAAATTTTTCTCTAATAATATCATTTTTGGCAAACCTGAAAGGGTAGGTAGACGAAAGCATTCCATCACAAAAAGGGGGCATGAATGGTAGACTTTTCCAACATTATATATATATATATATATATAGGAAAAGACACAAATCCATTTTACCTTAAACAAAGAATAACAGTCAAATTGTGGTGATATATTCTTTAAACATTAATTTGAATTCATTTTGCCCTCATTTTTTGATACGATCTATCAAATTCTAAATATAAAGCACAATGTAAATAATTTTTTTTGGGATAAACATAATTGTAAAATTTATGACATTATTTTAGTGGAATCTTTTTGTTTAGATTGAAGAAACTTGAAGCTTATAATAATTTACATTTCAATATTATTTACAAATGCAAAATCAATAATGAATATTAAATCTAAAGTTCTCGGAATCTTTGCTGCACAAATTCATCTATGAAATCATGTACAATATTCGAAATCGAAAATGATTTAAATGAATTTCATTAATGTATTTAGATTTATTGCAGTGGTGTATCCACATAGATACAGAAGCTTTGCAAACGCCACATGCTTCCACATATTCTTAATACTTTGCGCTCACATCCTTGGAGCTCTAAGCATGTGGTACGTATATCTTGTTATAGAAGTTCGAAACAATGAGTGTGTTTTTGTAATACCATTGTGGTCAGCATTTCTTAAGTTTCGTCTGCTGATTTCCTTGTTGATGTTTATTGTCTTCATTACGTCAATAATTGGAACGATGTACACAATAATCATCTACCGCATGCTGTTCCATTCCACGAAAAAGAAAATTTCAAAAGGTCAGCAGAGAGCAACAACTATGTGCATCATACTCGTGGCTGAATTTATAATTTGCTCGTACCCCAATGCAATATACATTCTGTTTTATGTAATGGATCTAGTGTATGAATTTGGTTGGGGACTTCTTCTCGATTCATTCATTTATTTGATGTCACTACAGTTCATTGCAGCATCGTCGGTTATCAATCCTATTATATATATTTCCTGCAACACAAGCTTTCATCAAGCGATGCATGAACTTTTTGTTGAATTGAATTTGGTAAAAAATAAAAAGGTTGAGAGTTAAGCCTTACCCTATTTGTACATAGAGAATGATAAGATGTAAAATGGAATTGATTATTCCATGTCAACTTGACTTAAATTTAAGAGAAATAAAATGTGCCATATTGTAATTAATAGTTGTACTTATCCCCTCGTCCATTTTGAAATACAAATTATATGAACTCAAAATTACAGCGAATGGTCTCTTGAATTGTTGAGCTAAAATTACAATAATATAAGCATTATTATTTAAGCAAAATAACATCTAATCTTTGAGTGAAAGTAGCTATGTTGCTTCCATAATGAAAAATAACTTCAACTCTAGAAAAAATATTTATTTGCAATTATTTTTTGACGGATGATGTCAATTTACCTGAGGTAAAATAATCATTGAGTGCTTTTGGAAAACTATTTCATTTTTTTAAAGATATAATTTATATATTAAAACATCCTTTCGACGTAAAATAGATTACTATAGTATCAACGTGAATTGCTTGGATTGCTGTCAAATGAAGCACATCTCCTTGAACCCTTAAAATACCTCAATACTTGCAACCCCAAGTCAGGTAATTGATATTAAGTTTGTTGAAATACGTTGATTTTATCAAAATTTACCTTAACTACAATTAACATAAAATCTGGAGATTTTTTCTGGCTGTCTTCAAAACGAAATCAAGCATTTTTTACAAATTATTTTTCGTGATTGGTACGTTATTTTCAATTTTAGAAACGGCACAATTTTTTGTTAAAGATGACAAATTGTACCTCTCATAAATTTGGTACAGCCGTAATTATCACTTTGTAATAATAATTTTCAATTTTTAATTCATTTTTTTACATTTTGAAATGTATGTGTAACCCCAAATTAAATTACATATTTTTTATATGTATGCAAATAGCAACCTTTTTTGCTAAAATATATTTCCTTACTTTTTTTAACAAACTTAACTAAAGTAAAAATATAAATTCATGTCACATCCATACATAATTGGGAATAATATCAAAAGTGTTGTATTCTCGCTGCAATGAATCCGGTAAATGAAAATTATGAAGTGAAATTTTGGGCTATAATCTACAGTTAGCGTTTTCGAGACGCATTCATTTGGTCAACATATTTTCGTATTTCTGCTATGGTAATAGATTAATGAAGTAAAACATTTTAAATACATTCAAGATGCTAATATGACAGTTGTTTTCAGTTAATATTTACAAAACATTAATGTCTGCACGTGCTTCAAACTAATTTTCAAATTATGTAATATGAGAATATTTGCTAAGACTTGTGTCAGGCTTAGGTCAAATTATTTTTCATAGGCTTTTTGTTATCGTGATGCAAGCAGTGAATAGTTCCTGCACGCTTTCTTAAGGTGATGGTCACGTATGCAGTAGAAATCAATTGGACTGTGTCTACAACTTCTTTACGTCATTTTAAGTTGACATTTATATATTATTATTCTTAACAATTTTTAAAAGGTAATTTATTCATATTGAGAAAAGTTATCATTGATAGGATGTGTTTAATGAACCGAATTAAAGATTAGTAAATGATACATAGGAATATAGAATTGCCAAAGTATTTTAGAAATGAAAAACTGACATAGCTATTAAGCATTGCAATGCGATAAAAAAACATCATTTTCGTTTTTAGCTTAAAATTTTGATCTTAAATATGTGTATTTCTTTTTGAAGATAGAGACATGTATATGGTGTGTAATGAAATACAATCTTCAAGTTGTTCTTAGAATGTATTAGCAAGCTAATGATTGCGCTAGATAAGTAACCTTTTTCAAAATATCTATTGAGAATGTATTCTAGGCATTTTTTAAAAAAATGTCTCGATGACTAAATATTTTAGCAAGATAAAAATCAAGGCTCTAAAATTTTGTTTTCATTAATTTGTAAAGTCAAATGTGAACACTTAACATTCAAGTTATTTTCTTCATTTGCTGTAATTTGACACAGCCTTGAAATAGATTATAAAATAGTCAATAAAAAGTTTTGCAATGCCATTATTGCAATCCCTAGTCAATGAGCTTACAATAATGGGCAAGATCATAAATTACAAAAGTTGATAATATATTGAATAACTTACAGAAATTACTAGGATTTTGCTAAGAATTTGTCAAATATTTATCAAATATTATTAGAATAAGTTGCTAAGATCTTGATAAAAATAAAAGATTTTGGTAAAAAATAATCAAGTTTTGTAAGAATGCAGGAAGAAATTTCTATTAGAATATTATAGTTACAGTACATTAACCTAAATTTTAAAATTTGATTGAATATATTGAATAAAAATCAAAGCGAATTTGTCGGACATGTAAGTACTTCAACTAATTATTGATTGTTATATTGCGAGTGTCCAAAATGAATATAGGAATAATTTATACACAGGTGCAGCATTCATTACAAAGTGATTGAAAATTAAGAAAAATCGTATTATCTGTATTCATTTGTATTACAGCTTCCTAAACATTATTTTGAAATCTAATTAAAATTCCAATTCAAATTTTAAATTTTGAAAGGGCAAATATTATTACCTCATTGTTCAAGTATATATGCGAAGATATTTTATGCAAATTTTGGTAATGAATATATCTGAAGTAATAGTCCAATAATAGCAGACATCCGTTGGTTATTGAAACTTTTTGACAAATATTGACGAAGTCATTTTTCTTTCAGGTGCATGAAACGATATGATTTAAGCGTAAAGCATTTTTGCTTGTTGCTTTCAAAGCTTTGTTATATTACCAATGCAAGTTAGTCAGGTTTAGTAGTTTAAGCAGTTATTATTTATATTCTAAAGAAATTCTTAAGTGGAAAATGCTATTATAAATGTTCAAAAATTTTAAGATCTTGGCAAGATTTTACTAAATAGTAATAAATTTTGCAACGTTGTTGTAAAGACTTGCAAAGATATTATCAAATTCCTATTAAATTTTTCAATTTTCATTGATTAGGGATATCTAAAATGAATAACGACTGAACTTTCAAATGCACATTTACAATAAATTTTTGTGATCTTTACACCCAAAATAAAATTTTCCATATGAAGCTGCTAACAACACTTAAAACTTCAAATATTTGATTTCACATCTCAGTTCGAGTGTTATAATTATGCCTGATTATTATAAAATGTAATGCCTTTAAGTTAATAAAATAATTCAGCAGTTCACTGTAATTATTTAATTAGTTAATTTCTTCTTAAATACAGCAATTGTTAGGAGATTTATTTATCTTAGGAATAAATGAAAATTCAATCAGCATTTAAATTGTTGAGAAATCTTAAAATTGTTTAATTTCTTGATTAACAAATTTGAATACAATTTAAAATGACCCGGTTAAAAAAACTACAAATATTAGATATAACCTAGAAAAATCATTTATACAATTCAAGATTTACAAATATAAGCAGTAAGTTAGTAACTGTATAATGGAATGATCATTTGCTATTATTTATTCCAAACAATTATATTTAAAAATCTATTTTTTGCCTACCTTGATGAAATCATGATTACGCATTTTTAAAAACAAGTAAATACGTGCATTTTAGGTTTTTGTAGTGAAATGTCCTATTACCCAGCTTAATTTAGGATATGATGCCGCATTTTCGAGGTGCTGAACACCTTTATCGTCAGATTTTAAGCCATGACTAAATGCATGAAACCGTTGAGCAAAAATTATTATTTTAATAGTGTTTTAGTATATATTTGTACTCTATAAACAGCTTGAAGTATTTTTTCTAAAAATACTGGCTCAACAATGGACTTCGTTGTGCTTAAAATACGTTTGGTTTGAAAAACAAAACTTATCGCATTTTTTAAGAATCATTTAATAAAATTTTGAAGTCAAGTTAAAAATTTTAATAAATTCATGGTCATTACGTTGAGTCATGCTTTCCCAAGTGCTTAAGCAGGATTAAATATCAGTAAGTCATTCATAATTTACAAATATAACTATTGAAATTCCACATATTGAACATCCGTAGAAACACTATTTTCATATATTAATGACAAATATGTAAAGTTGCTTTTCTTAAATAGGAATTTAATGGATTGCTACCTGTGATTACATTTCATTTCATATGTATCTATGAAATGTTTTTCTGCTAAGAAAAATACAGTACAATAATAAATTTACAAGAAACTTTAATTCACAGTGAAAGAAAATTTATGCATTTCAAAATAGCAAGCAAAATTAATTTCCAAAGAAATTGCAGATGTTTAATAAAAAACTGTACGCTATCCAATGTTGAGAGTAACTTCCTAAATATATATGAAATGAAACATATCTACCGTAGAAATTAATTAGCTTGCTATTAATCTAGAACATCTTGCAAAAATGCATGTATATTTATCGATAAACTGAATATAATAGTGTTTCTACATTTGATCAATGGGAATGAACTTCGATAGTTTGAAGACGGTGTGTCTTAAATCCAAAACATCTAGTCAAATTTCCCTATTCAAATCGATAGTCAAAAATTTAAAAATTGTATTTATGAAGTAGTAGCAACTCTAAAAGTCGAGATTTATCTTAGAATTAATTTCTAAAGCAATAATAATGTCACAACAGCGTTGGAACCGGGTCTGATTTATAGATCTAAAATTACGTTTTTTAACCACAAGCCCAGGTCTGGTCGGCTTGTCTAAATTTCAGCCCGGTACAGGCACAATTTTTTAAAACATAGGCCCACAACTTTTTATGAATGCTGTGAACAACGTTCTTTGATAGACTACATCCGCTCATGAAATGATTGATCTAAAAACACAGGTTTTTTGCACGCCAATTTGACACTAAAATTCATTTTTATATCAAAACTTTGTCCAGATCGTCTAAATGTATTATTTTTCAGAAGAGTGTTTTTTAGGTCCGGGCAGGAATCAACAATGGATAATTTCAAAGAAGAAAATGAAGCCGTTCTAAACTAATCAGATCACATTTTAGCATTACAAAGCACAAATTTACACATTTTCAAATTGTACAAAATTGTGTACCGCAGCATTCATTTTCAAATGTAAAATTGCAAACATTTTTGTTTTTGAAAGTTTCATAGTTATCAAAATAAGCTAAAATTTCTAAGATAAATAATAAATGAATTTCAGTGAAAAAAACAATTTACAAGCACAAAAATTTATATATTTAAAAAATTATTTACTTGTAAGCTTAAAAAATTGGCTTTTTAGCCATGGTAAGCTTCATCCAAAGATGCACAATGGTAAAGTAAATTATAAAAATGTGCCAAAATTGAAGAATCTGACTATTATGCTACAGTGCAAACAAATCAGTCCAAACACAAAGAATGCTAATTATTTTAAAAATAGTATGCTGAAAAAAATGCTTACATTTTTTAATTTTATATTAGCATATTAAGCTCTATTATGACCTTCAATTTTTTAATGTAGATTTTATTATTCATTTCGAAGATACTCAACTTTGTTGTTGAAATATCTACGAATTAAATATTTTTGCAAGCATTTTAAAATTTGGCCTACAATGGGCTGAAATTGCATGAACGTAAATGTGATGGGCCGCACTGAGGGCAGCCAAATACAGACAAAGACTGCTTTGGACGCAAATACTGAAGTACCGTGGAGATGAAGAACCACAGCACTGAATGAACCGGAAAGTGAGGATACAAAAACACCTCAGCAAGGAGAAGAGAAGTGATGAGAGCAGACACCCATTGGTACAGGGCAAACGGAAAAGCTCTGAAGCCAATATGGAAACGCAGAATAGGTCAGTTATACAGGAAAAACTTAAAGGAATAGAAACTTAAAGCTGAGATTACAACTACAATATAACTCATGACGGCCCCCGGTATAAGTATAAAGATGACGGTTGCAGGACGTGAGCAGCACCTTTGAAATGGAGGATCAACTTAGTAAACAGAGCACCTAAAAGTGCAGACCACCTCCAACAATAAGAATTCCTACGGTAATGCCAAAGTGTAAAATCAAAGGCAAACCTCTAATAAATTTACTGATGTCAGAAGAGAATTCATACACAGCTAACTTACAGAGCAGAAGAGATAATGAACAACGCGGCAAATCCAAAAAGCTAGTGATTAAAGAAGATAACTCTGAACAAATATTGAAGACAACATAAGACCATATCACCTGTTGAAAGACGGAAAAGTCCTGCGCGAGCAAATAAAGGTAGCCAAAGAAACAACAATTAGTACAATCATACTAAACAAATTAGTGTGGCTAGACTTATGGGAAGAGAAATAAAAGTAATATGATATCTCCAAAACAATAGAAATTGTAAAAATGATACGGCCAAGCATAAATAACCCAAATAAGATGATGGAGAAGGACACAAGAGAGGTCACAAGCCCCACCACACTTGTAAAAGTGTTAAAGTTCTTCTACCCCAAGAGCAAACTCAATATATCATAGGCATACTCAGTGGCAGTAGATGCGCATATAAAAATGATGATTGCACTAAAGGCCATATATAATAATATATATATATATATATATAATATATAAGAAGTACTTTGATATATTCATGGAGAGAGTAAATGAACTGTGAACAATGATGACATTAAATACCACCTTAAAAGAAATGAAATTTTTGTAATGCAAGGAAGCTGAGTCCATGGAGGTAGAAATCATTCTAAAACTAACTAAGAAGCAAGATACCAAGCTTTACGGTACTTGGAGAAAGAGCAGAACTTCTTGAGTAAAATGCCAAGCTAGAGGGGGCATGTGGCAGAACGCAAGCCTAAATGCATTCTTGTCAGTCTCACTTTTTGATTAAGAGGTGCAAATGGAAAGACAGCTCTTCTGATCAAGACTATATAAAAAATTTTAGTTAGAATGATATTTAGAAAAATTTATTTGTTGATTTTTAATCAATTTTTGTTGAAAACAGGTCAAAAAATGATATGGCAAAAAGTTTTTGGCTGAAGTTAATCACTTGACATTTGACCAAAGTGAGCCAAAAGATTAATTAGAAATTAGAGTGATTGTCTGTTCAACTAAAAAAGAAATTGTTAGACCTGTAATTGATTTTAGTATACCTGTAAAAAATTATTGAGAGAAACTATGTTAGAATATTTGACGTATCAATAAATTTTTAGTGGAGTTTAGTTATCTTCTCATTAATACATTATTGTATAGAACGTTATCTAAATGCTTGTAAAGAGCTAAATTTCTAATTGGCAATGCCCAAATAGCAAGCAGTGTGTGGCATAATGAGATGGTACACAAAAGATAACAAAGAAAGTAACTAAGAACTATCAGCAAATTAATGAATTATATTTTGTACACACCCCGATTATTATCCTTTTGATTTTATAAAAACTACTAGTGCAGTTTTTATATAATGTTTATAAGCAAAACGGTTTGGCAAATCGAAAATGACCAAATTGGTTAAGCTAATTAGCTGACGATGCGTAATCATTAGCAGACAAGCAAATAAGCAAAGAGTAAACAAATTTGAACTATGAACAGGTGCATGCCAATTGTTTATGCAATGCTATTATAAATAGCTTATACTGAATTTAGTTGGTGATGAATTTACTTCATTTGATTTCTTATCTTATATTGTCAGGTTTGATTATATATGACAACAGAAAGCTAAAAGTCTGAGCACACAAGTAGTAACTGGTGGTAGCCAGTAATCGACTAAAGCAAATCTTGGAGCCAACGCACATACAGCTATTCATAATGCGGTGCTGTCTGGTAGCCAGGAAATTCCTTCATTGTGCAGCTCTATTAAGTTAATGTAATATCCTCTACCAGGCTTTATCACTGTTGATTCACTGTTACCTTGTAACATTGACTGTGTCATTGCGGGTAAGGATTTACTTATTGTTACCGCTTGATTAGTTTTCTTCTATTACGTTATGTAATCTAAATTAACTATTCACTTTCTAGGTGACGAAGCCATGCGGTAACCTCTGCATCGATCTTTCAGTGGGCATCTGCCCGAAGTGGATCTCCACATCCAATTTCACCGTTCCATCCAATGCTTGAGTGCCACTTCTCAGCTCAATCAAGATAGCTTATGTGTACCCTACATTAGCTCGGTGCTTACTCAAGGCATGACACAACTCGACTTAATCTCTATTGTGTGAAAGTGTTATATCTATTTGCAACCAGAAACTGTCACTAGTTGTTCATTCAATATTATATGTAGCCATTACCGAAATATATTGGCTTAGTTAAATAAATTCTAATTGAACAACTTCCTAACCTACATTTACAATTACTACATGTAAGGTCGATTATAGGTCATTAATTTAGATCTAAAAATATATTAAGATAATTCCTAAGGTTTGGTTATCCAACCATTTGTTGAGAGTTAGTTATCTAATACATGTAGAAGAGAAATGCTAGTCAGCTAATTGAGAGAAAACCCTTACACCTAACTTAAGTGCACTTTCGTGGTCTGGCAAAGAGACCCTTGAATCGTTCCCTGTGATGTATCCAGACCACTACTAAACACCGCTTGATTAGCTCGACATTGTATTAAATAATCAAACCGTTAATAAGATGAAAAATAAGAATTCTAAGTAAAATTCTTTATCAAATGCTTACAGTAAGTTTCAATGTATTTATAGTATTTCAAAAGAAGTACCTGTCGATTTAAATTTCAAACTTTTGCCAAGATGGTGGTGATAAAATAATGTAAGTGTCATTTTGTCAAAAGTATTTCTATCGACAGATACAATTATCTTTTTATTGACACATATTTTATTCTTGGTTGCATTTTACAAATTAATCTTAAATCATAGCAACTAATTGATTGCAATATTTTTTAATTAACTTTCTTTCAATCTTAGTATCTTCTGCAACGTTTGCAGCTTTTTTTCTGATTAATTTGGATGATGCTACATTATGTCTACCTGTAGGGGTTTTTACTTCATTGTAGCTTTCCAACCCATTCATTTGTTATAACTCATGTCATTAAATAGCTGGATAGCTAACCTTAGACTAACCCTTTTTAGATACAAATTATCGAGGTTTAATAACAAGCCTTATTATACATATGAGGTACCTAAGAGCCCCGATCTATATTACATGTTGTTAATTGTAACTGTTATGTTAGACAGCTTTATTCATGACCTTCAATTACCACTGAAAGGCATTCTCTTTCTGCTGACTCTATTGATTGTTCACATGTATTCAGGGTGTAGTTACATCTACTTATATGTAAGGCTGTTTATATGTAGGGTTAATAACAATCTTATGCTGAATGGTTGCAAACTTTCATTTATTGCAGTTATTGGTAATAACAAGAACAATCAATACACTAAATTAATAGGGAATAAAACCACAATCACTGAGACATTTCCACACCATGAGCCTTGTTTGTGAGTCACAATTGTTTCCATGGTAACTGGTGATTCCTTACCATTCCTTGTTCCTCTTGAGCTGCAGTGCTTTGCTTCAGGTTGCAACACTGATAACCTAATTTGCTGTTTCAAAATCTAAACAAGTTGTTAGTGATACCTTACCTTGCTATGAATAGAAAGCTCGACTAAATGGAATTGAACAGTTGGTTAACAGATTAAGTAATTGAAATAGTCATAGCTTTACCAAAAAAATGTCTACAAATCTCCTTGTACAGATTCTACAATTGTCAGATAACCAATTTTCCATTAATGGGATCAATGGCCAATAATGTAGAATCAACACCCTGCTTAGAACTGCTCATAATAGCTTTTACTATTACTATTCATAGAGTACAACAGGGATTTCCTACTGAGTAGTTGACTTCAATGATCTTTTACTGCTTGATTAATTAACTATATCTTATGTATTAACTCTATTACAACATTAGACAGTAGTAAGTTTGATTTAGGAGCAGAAGTTATCATCAGGGTCAGAACCTGAAGTAGTGCCATACAATTAGGAATGAAGGTGTTACCAGCAGCAATCTCCAATGCTATGCCATGGTTCATGACTCAGAAAGAAACTAGCTCAGTGAATACAGTATTGGTGGAAGTGCTCCTAGTGGTGCTTGCCCTATGTGAATTTGTACAATAATTGCTCTTGTTATTATGAGTCATGAATGGAAGTTTGCAACCATACTGTTTTGGCCTTTTATAGATCTTATATATAATTAACCCTAAATATAAATAGATACATGACCCTTGGTACATGTGAGCAATTATTGTGGTGATAAACTAACTTTCAATTAAAGACATCTCTGAAGCTAAATTAAATACCAAATAATATGCTTGTAGGCATTTCTTATGTCTAATAAATCTGTTATGTTTATTGCTGACAATAAATTTGGATCTAAGATAAAAAGGGTTAGCCTAAGGTTAGCTATCCAGCTATTTAGAATGCAGAGATTTATTATCAAGTGAATCAATTGAAAGTTAAGCTAAGCAAAGAAAAACTCCTGTGCCTAACATTACCCTAAAGACACACTTTCACTAGACAGGGCAGAGCAGTAGAGCTGAGGTTAAAGCTGATGTTGAGTGCAGATATGGAGAATGCCTCTCAGCTAGCTGGTAAATGCAAAAGTGAGAGTTCCTGAATAGCTACTCATGTGCCTGAATGTTTAGCTTGCTGTCATTGTATTAATAATAAAAACCTGATATGAAGCAAAGTTAAATCCAAACAATTTATTTCATTAACTAATTCTAAATTTCACACCATATTTATAGTAAAATTGTGCAATGCTAACATATACCTGTTTTTTGTTTACAATTATTTCCATAGTTAAATTTCTTCAGCTGATCTTACAAAATGTGTTGATTTTGGCTATCCAGTAGTGTAACATCCTCTACCAGGCATTGTCACTGTTTCTCCTTTGTTACTTTATAACTTTAGTAGTGTACTTGCAGGTAGGGATTTACTAACTTAACACTGCTTGAATTCCACAAGGTTTCATTAACTTTAATTAACAAATATAACTAATCATTATTTAGGTGATTAAGCCACGAAGCATCTCATCCAATTATTGATAATGGGCATCCGTCCAAGGCTGATCTCCACTTCCAGTATCACTTGCTCTCTGATGATCCATTTGGTTGAGTTCCACTTCTCAGCTCATCAATGTAACTTATGTGTACCTTATCCTAGCTCAGTGCATATTCTAGAAAAGACACAACTCGACTTAATCTCTATTTGTAAAACAGTTTTATGTTCAGCAACCTGTCTTGTCACTAGCTGCGTAGTTAATATTACATGTAGCCATTACCAAAATATATTGGCTTTAATAAACTAGTTTAATGTACAGAAGCTTCCTAACCTACATTTAATAATCATTACATGCTTGGTCACATTATTGTCATTAATTTGGATCTAAAATAATATAAATATAAATCCCTAGGCTTTGGCTTACCAGCTGTATTTCAAGATTGCTAAGTTTAATAAATTTAGGTAAATGATCAGTAGTCAACTAAAAGAGAATAAAAACCCCTACTTGTAACCTAAGTGCACATTTGTGGCCTGGCACAAAGACCCTTGAATCATTCCCATGATGGATCCAGGCCACTACTAATGTAGAATCAGGCCAATCCACCATTAGAGTATCGTTTGTAGAAAAACTATTACTTTTCTCAGATAAGATAGTAAGTGGAGTTGGCACTTTTCTAATTAACTTAATTCAATATGCATGAACCTTGCTAACTACGTAACTTACTCCAACTTATTTAGGTAAAGCAGAGAGGATGGAAGACAGGATCAACACTTGAAGGTCGATATGCATGTCCAGGAACTCACAGACCAGCTGCATCTACATATGGATCTGCCGTTGTAATGTAGAAACCATCGAAGGAATTGGTATGTGAATAGCAAACTCAGTGTGATGGGATTTGCAACTACTTAAGAATTTAGTGCATTGATTGTTTTTGTTATTATGACTTTGAATAAGAAACGAATTAATACAACCAGGATGCTTGAGTAGCTTATTATTGAGCCTTACATGTAATACCCCTACATATATAGAAATAAATAATAGCCCTCGATACATGTAAACAATCAATGCCGCCTGCAGGAAAATATAGACATAAGTCAGCCAGAGGTCTACCGTAAGAAACAATGAGCAACTTGTTGTGACTATTAAATAATCTATACGTAATAGAATGTAAAGATACGATTTAAATAACCATCTAAATGTAAGTGACATTAAATCACCAATCATCATGTAACGTAATAAATACTTGAAGTTCATCAATGAGAGAGTTAACATGTAAAACATAATAGTTGCAATCATAATAACAGGCAAGCAATGATGAGTAGGAAAGCTATAATGGTAAAAAAAACTCCTACACCTATCTGTAACCTAAGAGCACACAAGGTAACTACAGCTGTCGCCCTCCCTGCTGTGGAATAGCTATTAGGAGGCTGCTCCAGCATACCTTTAACTGGATGTGGGAACCACCATACAATTACCCTAGCTCGTAAACGTTTAGCTTTCCATTATAATATAAAATAACCTGACAAGAGAAAAGTAAATCCAACATAAATTCGCTCATCAATAATTACATCACTTCAAGCATATTTATAGCACTTTGTAATAAACAACTAAATACTCGACTAGTACCTGTTAATCGTTTCTTGTTTACAGTTTTCCCTCATTTAATATTTCTGCTACGATTATGCAATGTCAGCATTAATTTGACTATGCTGTTTGACCATCTATCGTTTTGTCAAATACTGTCAAGCATAATTTAAATCTAATTGCACAAAACGTTTTACAAAATGAAATAATCAATCCTATCATGTGTTTACATTTTAATCATTATAATCATTATAAATATTTTTAGTCTTTGTTTCATTCATTTTTTCTCTCATCTTGACCACACATGATAGTTTTGATGGATTATGTCACACTCCCCCTCCAGTGTAGCTAATTAAGGATGACCACTTGTTCTCCATGTACCATTTCTGCTGCCTTCTTAATTATATCATTTGCTTCTTTCATCTCCCAGCTAGTCTTTTCATACAACTCTTCTTTAGTGATTTTCAACACGACATCTTTCTCTGTAGTTAACATCTTTTTGTGTTTTAGAAATGACGGGTTCTTCAAGGACTTTGATATTGTGCACATGCTCCGTAGTTTGTTCAGTTTTTCATTAATTATTTCATAATGTTTTTGATACAGTTTCATTCCTTTTATTGCTATCATTAGTGTCATGATTGCATTGATCCTACTTGTATGCGCTAGATCTGGATGAATCATGGTGTTCAGATAGAAGAATTCATAAGTTGATCTTAACAATTTTGATATCTATGCCTCATTGTAGAAAGCACTTATATTTACCAGAACTTCTTCTTCACTAATGTTTTCTGGTTCATTTTTTCCTAGTCTCACCATGGTAATAATCTCCACTCTTTGCATTACATTGTAATATCAATACTGTGAGCTCCAAAGTTCTCCACATACAATGTTGTTGATTCCTGAAAACAATATTACTGTTTGTGTAGATTGTTTTTCAATTTTGTTATGGACTTTCTTGATCTGCTTACATATCAGTTCTCCTTCCTTGTACAGATCATAGGGCGTCACTTGTCCTTCTATGAAAATCCTCTCCTTGTTATCATTCTTTAATAGGATTTCTTTCAACTTTTTATACCACTCATCATCAACAATCTTCTCTGCTGCTTGTCTATTATTAACGTATGTATTTTCTTCATGTCACATTGCTTTGGCTGCCTTTTTATCTTTTAATCACCAAGTTGGTAGCAACATTGTTATAAAAATGGTTGGTGGCAGCATACATTTCAAAATTGTTGTCATCGTTTTCTCTTCTATAGCTTTGTACGTACCTTGCATATCTGCTGTTGTAGCCATCCCAAATGTAGCTGGATAGTTATTCTTGGATTTCTTGATGTTCTCCCAAAAAGTGTCCATTAATCCATTTTTCATCAAGCTTTGCACTGTCTCGGGTTTTATTACTATCTTTGATGTAATGCACTCAATATCCACTGTGATTTGATTTTGAGGTTCCAATAATTCATTGATTTCTTGTCTCATAAACGCCTTGGTGCACAGTAATTTAATTAACGATTTGGTCTCTCATTTGTAAGCCTCACTGAATATTCTCTGCACTATGTTGTTTTTCCGTTCTCTTCAAACCATAATTTCTACCAATAACCTCTCATCATCAGTATCCACCCATGACAGCTTGCTGGGTTCTTGTTCACCCCATTTTTCTAAGTTAACCTTATTGATTACNATACAGTTTCATTCCTTTTATTGCTATCATTAGTGTCATGATTGCGTTGATTCTACTTGTATGTGCTAGAATCGTGGTGTTCAGATAAAAGAATTTGTATGTTGATCTTAATGATTTTGATATCAACGCTTCGTCGTAGAAAGCACTTATATTTTCTATCACTTCTTCTTCACTGATGTTCTCTGGTTCGTTTTTTCCTAGTCTCACCATAGTAATAATCTCCACTCTTTGCATGACATCGTAATACCAATACTGTGAGCTCCAAAGTTCTCCCCATACAATATTGTTGATTCCTGAAAACAGTATTACTGTTTGTGTAGATCGTTTTTCAATTTCATTGCAGACTTACATATCGGTTCTCCTTCCTTGTACAGATCATACAGCATTACTTGTCCTTCTATAAAAATCCTCTCCTTGTTATCGTTCTTTAATAGGAGTTCTTTCGATTTTTTATAAAGCTCATCATTAACAATCTTCTTTGCTGCTTGTCTATTGTTAACATACGTATTTTTCGTAGATTGCAACAACTTTTCTTCCATTTGCATCTCTTCTTTGCTTTTGCTCACCATTTCAATGATTTCAATAGGACAATTTTTTCCTTCTTTTCACATTGTCTCAGATCACTTAATGATTTTGGTGTATGCGCAGTGGGGATAGTTTTTCAAATATTTTCTTATTTCTTTTGTAATCACTTCATGTACTCTCTTCTCTTTCACTGCTTTTATTATTTGTAGAGTTTCTGCATGCTCCCTTCTCATTAGATTCTGTGTAGTAAGCTATGGTTGACTTTTGAGTGCTCGTAGTTTTGTATTGGAAGTTGCACCCCACATATACTTTTTGGTTTCATCTGTTAGTATTTCAACTTCACTCAGACAAATACCTGTTTTGTTTGCAAGCTCTATTACGCTAGGTCTTCCCAATGTATGCTGTTGCATCAGTAATCTTGTGAAGTGCTTTTCGAACCTTTGTTGTACCTTTGTTGTGGGGGATAGTGGTAATATCTCAACATTTTGCAGTAGCCATTGTTTTATATTTGTAGGAATTGGTGCAACGGCTATTTCGTATTTCTTTTGTCAAGCTATTTGTCGTCACTCCTTCCTCATCATGGGCAGTACTAATTTTTCATTACTTGTTAGTACAATTGCTAGTATCCATATTGCAGTTCTCACTCTAACCTCTGGTGTGTTAATTTCTTCGAACATTTGCATTTTAAAATTTCATTTGGCTTCCATTTCATACGCACGTTTAACTTCATACAATATAGCTTCTGTGCTTTTGTGGTATTTCTTTGTTGGTGATCATATGTCGATCATTGGCCATTCTTCATAGGTTGGTTTGTCTGCTTTGATTTCTGACCATACCATTGCTATTTTCTCTAAATGTTCGGGCGTTTGGTTGAGACTACACTTTAGGAATATGTTTCCAGTTTCTTCTAAATTTTCGGTTATGGTTCTACCATAATTCTTTCCGCCAGAGCCATTTCGTTGATTTGCAGATCCACCTTTATGAGCTCTGATATTTTAAGTGTTCCACTGCTCAACGTAAATAGGTTATCCAATTTTATTTCCATCTCCTTTATACATTTCGGAAGTTCATCTTCTTTCTGTGTGACAACTATTATTACTCTAGTTTTGTATTTCTTGGCTATTTTTAGTGTTTCTTCTATGTTAGACTGAAGCTTCTTTGATACTATTTCGCTATCTTTTACAAAGTATACTATTGTGAGATGCTTTTTATCCAAGTTTACTTGTCCATATTCTGATATAATCATTTCTCTGTTCTTCGTTAGCATCTGCACGTCTTTCATAGTAAACTGTTCGTCGAATGTGATGTGTACTGTGCTCTTAAAATACAGTCTATTGAATTGCTCTTTCATCTCTCCTGTGTATGCTATTATTGTGTTGCATGTAGGACGGTTCTTTTTGTCAATCACTATAGGAATTGCATAGTTTTCATTCTCTTTTGTGGATGTACTGCTTCTTATCAATCTCTTTGTCTCAGGTGACAAATTATCATATGAGTTGTATCTCATTTTTTGATTTGCTATAAAATAGGGGTGAATTCTTTCCTTCCTTATTTTTGTTATTCGGCTTTCCCTCTCTTCCAATCACAATGATTTTGTTGAAGTGGACGTTTGTTGGTATGAAAATATTCCTGAGCTTGTTGTCATAGGGAGTGAACTCATTGACGGTATTTCTGATGTATCCATGTCTGAGTCATCACTTATTGGCTGCGTTTTTCAACTTTCCATAGTTATTGATGGTGTTTCCTTGCTGCCCTTTAATTGGCATTGAGTACTTTTAGATGCTATTTCCTCTTTGCCCTTTAATTGGCATTG
>CABFPE010000320.1:792631-809897 GCA_900660155.1 Hofstenia miamia | reverse complement strand
TTATTGCATTAATTGCAACATCAATTTAATATTGTCTACCCCTGCAGACATAGAAAAGAGCCAATACATATTATATACTATGATTATTATAGGTAGGGCAGTGAGCAGGGTTTTACACCAGGGGAATATCTCCGCCATAAGTAACCAAAAGTGTGACGAAGCCCCTCAAATTCTTTGGAAATATTGATGAATTCGACGCTAAGAAATGCATTTCATCACCTTAGTTTATAATTTTTTAATATCTTTTACCGAAAATATTTTTATTTAACCAGTCAAAGGCAGTTTTGAAAATCTGACTGAGAGACATTCCAAACCTTGCTTACGCCACTGGTTCCAGACAAATATTTCATGAGGAATGTAAGCAGCTCTGCTCTGTTGAGGGGGGGACGTTCCCCCAGTCCCCCCCCTCTGGGTGCGCCTCTGGGGCTGGATAGCCTAATGTAGGTTATACATATTTTATCTGATAGACTTAGGTGACCTATAATAGACCAATAAATCGACCAAGCATGTATTATGTTATTTAAATGTAAGGTAGGAAGCTGCAAGTTATAAAGTAACTTAATTATATTAACTTAATTAAAGCCAATAGTTTTCGGTAATGGCAAAGTAATAATTATTAAGCAGCTAGTGACATTGCAAGGTTGCGAAGTGAATTAAATACACGGTACAAATTGAGTTTAAGTCAGTTACAATTAGCATTAAGAACTACACTGAGTTAGGATAGGGAACACATAAGAACTCTGTTGAGCTGAGGTTTGAAGCCACCTAGATCAGCTATGGAAACACAAGTGAAATGATGCAGAGATCGGAGTCGGCCAGAGGCCACAGATACACCACTCACAGAGCAGAGCTATTCTGGCGGAGTACCTAAATAGTATTCAGTTATTTCAGTTAAGGGAAGATAACAGAAGTATGTACAATAAATAGCTAACATGAGTACATCCCTNCCCCCCCCTCTGGGTGCGCCTCTGGGGCTGGATAGCCTAATGTAGGTTATACATATTTTATCTGATAGACTTAGGTGACCTATAATATACCAATAAATCGACCAAGCATGTATTATGTTATTTAAATGTAAGGTAGGAAGCTGCAAGTTATAAAGTAACTTAATTATATTAACTTAATTAAAGCCAATAGTTTTCGGTAATGGCAAAGTAATAATTATTAAGCAGCTAGTGACATTGCAAGGTTGCGAAGTGAATTAAATACACGATACAAATTGAGTTTAAGTCAGTTACGTTTAGCATTGAGAACTACACTGAGTTAGGATAGGGAACACATAAGAACTCTGTTGAGCTGAGGTTTGAAGCCACCTAGATCAGCTATGGAAACACAAGTGAAATGATGCAGAGATCGGAGTCGGCCAGAGGCCACAGATACACCACTCACAGAGCAGAGCTATTCTGGCGGAGTACCTAAATAGTATTCAGTTATTTCAGTTAAGGGAAGATAACAGAAGTATGTACAATAAATAGCTAACATGAGTACATCCCTGCCCGTGGTTGACGTGAAACAATAGTTTAAAAGAATCATTTAACCTACAATGACGCTTGGTAGTGGATGCTACATTAAGTTACATGTGAATAAAATATACAACAGCAGGTCATGTTAGAGTTGTTTGCACATCTTACTGTAAATATTTTGAGAAAATTGAATAAAGTTGATTGAGTAAATCTATCCTGAGTTATTCTTTGCGTTATATTATGCTTGATTTATTCAAATGGAAAACTAAACGTCAAATCTCTCCAGTAGTAGTCAAACCCCACAAGACAATTACTGGTAGTCCTCTGAAAAGCAGTTTTTTTCATTGAAACTCACATTATTGTTTATTTGTACAAATAGAAACGTGTATCTCTATCAATATTTATTTTTATTTTAGACCCAAATTATTAGAAAATACGAATTACTACACATACGAGGTGGCCATAACCATCCTATTATCTAGTAAGCACATTGATTATCTACATGTATTTAGTTGATGTATCTATTTATCTTTAGGTTATTTATATGTAGAAATTATGACAAGCTAATGCTGTCCAGTTGAACACTGTTCAACTATTATCCATAATAACAAAGTTATTTGATTTACAAATTTATCTAAGGAAACATGCACACAGGTAAGGAACCAAAAATACACGACTCAAAACAGTTGCCATAAACTGAAAATGGATTTCCAGCAATCTGCAACATCTACTGATTGTTACTCATTGGTGAGAGCTCTGCTTCGAATCTCTGGCTTGTACATCTGTTGAAACGTATCTAAAAAGGTTAATTGAATAATAAGACAACAATATAGTTGTCACCTAGCTAGTATAACTAGCTAGCTCCACATTCTCTAAATTAGCTTAGCACTAAAAGTAATGTCCACCGAGTTTTAAGGAATGGATCATAGGCAGTTTATGCACTCTGTTGGCAATATTCAGTCAGGCAACGATTCTGTAATATACCGCATATCCTATTATCGATTATTGATAATAATGTTTCAAATAAACATACAAAGTCACTCACACACGAAGTGGATTACTTGTAGAAATGAAGTAGCACTGATTTTTATATTTCTGAAATTTTATATGTTTCCTAAAATATCGAAAAAGTAAAAATGCACTTCATCAAAATTTAAATTTTTAGAAATTATAATATACAACTACAGTGCATGTACAAAATAATTTATTCATGATTAATTTTGTACACTAAAAATACAGTAAGTGAATATTTAAGCATTAAGCAAATATGTTTTCCATTTCAATGGAATATCATTTCAAAAGCCTGTTCTCAGCACACACATATATGTAATTTAGGTAATGTAATTTTAACCATGAAAAATATAGAGCTCTGCCAAAATCATTCAGCAGTATAATTTCCATGTTGGTATTATACAATTTTATGTATATACATAGTCGAACCACTCATTAGTTAACTAGAAAGAAAATATTGCAAAACATGAACTTTAGAGAGGTAACTTGTGTCATGGGACTAATGAATTTAATTAATCATGGAGAGAAATTAACTATAGTTAGGTTAACTCTAGAAATGTTGCTTTTATTGTTTGGATATAATTTTAGCAGGACATAAATTTTGGTTTTATTTGTATACATATATATATATATATATATATATATTTACAACATTCTGTTTTTGTTCCCCCGTGATGAGCATGCTTCTCAAGTTTAAATATATGTTACTAAAAGCAAAATTGCACACCATAAAATTGTCGACTGACAGTGACAACCAGACTCTCAGGCATAGTAAATTATTCAGTCATATTTGCACTCTAATTCGTAAATTTGTTTTTTACTGCTTTCATTGTTAAAATATGTATCAATCAACTATTCTTTGATAAATTAATATTTCTGATACAATCCATCATTACTAATGGCAATTCTCAATATTAGAAATGATTCTACTTTGTGAAATATACTTTGCTATCCTATATCCTATTAGTTTCTTGCAAGTGAAATATTCCTGCTAACTGCAAATATATAAAATACAGCCTTGGCAAATTCCACATTTTCATTGTTATAAATGTGCACAATACATTACTTAACAGTAACATGACAATTCATCTGAATAGCAGAAAGAAAAGAAAAGATCACCTAGGCAACTTGACTTCATAGGTAAATAAATTGAAAATGTATTAAAGAATAAATATGAATTATTACAAATCAGTTGATAAAAGAAACAAATAATATAATAAAAAGTGAAGTTTCAAATTGATATTCAAATATGTTAATTGATCACTAACAATTTTGTAAATCCAGATTGCGCCATTTACAATTTAGATTTGAAGAAAAAGAGCATAACAAGCACCATCTTGAGAATCCCCTTAGAGCATTGAATGAACTTGACATTTACTTGATTTCTTTCAATAACTAAAGGAGTTGTTTCATTAGCTTTGTTTAAAAAAATGTCAAATTTATTTTGAATATAGCATGCTTTTAGGGATATGCAGTAACTAATTTTAAAATTATTAAGCTTAAGCTATCCTTTGTCTTTATACATCTTTGCACATATCAAGAAACAGTCAAAGTCCTAGTTTGGTTCCATGGACTTAAAATGTTAAAAATACATGAACATTAGGGATTGAGAGAATTTAAATATTTTCCAAGAATTAAAGGTTTTCCATAAAAAAATAGTTAATATTTGCAACTACTTAGGTGAAAGAAATACACTTTAATAGAAGTTTTCAGCATTGCATTAAGGAATACCCCTAATAATTCTGTAATAGGCTGTGAAAAAATTCTTTGTAAATGAAGGAAATCAATGATACTTTTTAAATGGATGTCAGGTAATTTAAGGATGAGTCTACAAACAAATAGCATTGCTGTTACAAAATAGTTCTTCAACTTCCATTCATGGAATTATAAATATTTGAATACTTAGCATAGATCAATTGACTAAGGCCTGTGAGGCATTGACATAAATAGTTGGTTATAAAAATGAGACAGTTTGCTTTCTGTACACATTTTTGTGAACTAACTTAAATAAGAGTCAATGCAAATTTATTGTGGTAATTAATAATTAGTACAAAGTTAAAAACTACAATCTACCTTTATTTACAAAATAATAGTATTATTATTATTAATAATATATATATATATATATATATATATATATAATATAAATGTGTATGAGCCTGTAGGTGAGTGGTTTTTTAGTGCTATGTAAAATTTTTGAATGATTGTAGTATGTTATTGTCGCTAAGTATGCATTTTCTATTAAAGGGGAATGTGCGCAGTTATTTTTGAAATTTCTTGAAAATTATTTTGATTTTAATTTTATGACCTAAGTTAGTCCATATTTTATATTCTGTGTAGCAAAAACTATTAGAATGTTTATTTAAGCACAAACACTTTTGAGGACGTTTATTTAATTTAACATATTGTCTTAGAAATGAAATTGGCAACATGCATAATGGAAATGAAGAGATAGTATTTTTATATTTTAATCGATATTCGTATTGTAGCATCTCCTACCAGGCCCAATGTCCATTTGTATAAATCTGATTCTTTAATTTTATATTGATTCTGCGGGCAATTTATTAATGTCTTCAATAACTATGACTAATTGATACACTAATATTCACTATTTAGGTGAGGTAGCTCCGCAGTACTCCAAATGGTTGTGCATCCGCCCGACGCAGCTCTCCTGATCAGCAACAGATTCAGCAATCCAAGTTTGGTGAGGGGTCTCCAGCACTCAGCTCAATGAATTTACTTATGTATGCCTTAACTTATGACGGTGCTTACTAATGAATAGACACAACTCAACTTACACTCTTGTGAAATGTGTTTTGTAGTGTTTTTGTTTAACACATAATTATTATGAGTCTTCAAAACCTAACTTGGCACTAGCTGCTTCGTCAATAATTAATTGACAAGTTTGCCATTACCAAAAACTGTCAGCATTCAAATTACTAAGTAAATAATTAGCAGCTACCTAACCTACATGTAATATAGCTAATATAACAAATGGTCTCATTATCAGTCACATTATTATCAACAATTTTGATCTAGAAAAATAATTATTAAATAACTTACATTTGGCTAACTAGCCATTTATTGAGTTTATTATTGAATACATGTTTGAATACGATTGATAGTCAGCTAAATGGGTAATCAAAAACTCCTAGTTGTACACCTAACTTAAGTGCATTTCGTGATCAGGGGTGAAGAACCTAGAATCGTTCTCGTCATGGTATCCTGACCACTGCTCAACACGAACATCATTATTAATTAAGCAAACCAGATAATAAAGTGAAATAAGATATCCAAAGAATATACTTCATCAATTGTTCCAATGTTACAATGCTATTTATACTTAAATCAAAGTTAGTACATGTTGATTTGAATTTTTAAATGAACTAGACAGTTCTGCCTAGTTGGCTAAAAATAATCAGAAACGATTTCGCCCTCTGCGTTTTGTCAAATCAAGTAATCCGCTCGCACTTATAATTTTTTGTAATTTAATTTATAAATATTTAATAAGCACAATTCATCATTTAAGTTGCTTATTTGTTGCTTTTGATCATCTGTTTCTTTCCTCTTTCTTTGATCTTAGTTTCTGCAGCTTACTTGATGGATTATGCTACAGTATCCATTAACATGCTTTTGCATGAAATTGAGTATTTTAAGAGACCAATTGAAAGTTTTAGACAAGAGCATGCGATATTTTCTTATTTTTAGTCAATAAGATTTGTTTGAAATTTAAGTCATTATCAATTTCAACACCTAAATACTTGATAGATTCGTATTGCTTTATTGGTTAATGATTTCTTTTAAGTTCTATGTTTAAATGAGAAAATGATAAACTATTTTTTCAATATTTACTTTCAAATGATTCTTGGAAAAATATTTTCTCATATTTTTTATGATACATTGGAAAGTTTTTATTGCATTAAAGGCATTTATATCAATACTAATAAGACAGGTAACACCTTCATATTGACAATTTTATTGTTTTCTGCTTGTTGAGTTATGTTGTTCACACAGATTGCAAATAGGATGGCAGTTAGGACTGCATTCTGAGGAACCCTGTAGTTAGTAATAATATATCTTGATTTTTTATCATTAGGTATAACTTGCTGCTGTCAAATATTTAGGAAATTCATTATTAAATTATAATTCAAATTTATAATATATTATTTTGTCTTTTAGCATAGCAAAATTTATTGAGCTAAAAGCTTTACTCAATTTAAGAAGAACAACACTACTACATTTATTAGAAACTAAATTTGGCTATATTTTTTCTGATATTGAGTGCCATAGCTGTTGTAAGACCAAAATGTATGCAAAACCATGGTCATTTTAAAATATTTTTTCAAAATTTGAAAAACCTTTTATATAATCCAAATATTTCCATACATTCGAGAAATTATTCTATAGCAAAATTTATTCAATGATGTTTGCTTTCCATTTTCAGTTTAGTTTTCAGCCATGTAACATCCTCTACCAGGCTTCAATATTCAATTTCTCAATTATGCTATTATAATCGGTATGGCATTGTAACATCCTCTACCAGGCATTGTCACTGTATATCTATTGCTACTGTATAACATTAGTTGTGTTTCTGCGGGTAAGGATTTACTTGTTGCATACTGCTTGGCTTGTTGNTGAAGCCATGCGGTAATCTATCCAATGATCGATGATGGGCATCTGCCTGAAGCTGATCTCCACATTCAGTTTTACCACTTCCTCCATTTGGTTGAGTGCCACATCTCAGCTCAATTGATACAGTTTATGTGTACCCTATCCTAGCTCAGTGTATAATCAAGACATGGCACAATTCGACTTAAACTCTATTTTGTAAAAGTGTTCTATCTATTCGCAACCTGACTTGTTACTAGCTGCTCGTTCAATATTACATGTAGCCATTACCGAAATATATTGGCATTTCTAAATATATTAGTTTCGAACAGCTTCCTAACTTACATTTATAATTTAAAACATGTATAGTCACTTTATCAGTCACTTATGGGTCATTAATTTGGATCTAAAATAGTATTAATATATTTCCTAGGTTTTGGTCATCCAACTGTTTGTTGACAATTAATTATTCTAGTACATGTAGTAAAGAATTGCTAGTCGGCTAATCAAGAGAAAACCCCTATACCTAACTTAAGTGCAATTTCATGGTCTGGCACAGGGACCCTAGAATCGTTCTCTGTGATGGATCCAGACCACTACTAAACACCACTCAATTAGCTTGACATCTTATTAAATATTCAAACCATTATAGTAGAACAAAATAAGAATTCCGAATAAAATTCTCTATCAACTTCTTACAATGTTTCTAATCTATTTATAGTAAATTCAGAAAAGTACCTGTCGATTCAAATTTAAACTTTTCGTCTGCCAAGATGGTGGCTAAAAATAATGGAAGTGATTTTGCCCCCTCATTTTGTCAAAAGTATTTTTATTGACTGATACTAATCTCTCTGTTTTGACACATGTTGTTTCTTGGTTGCATAATACAAATAAATCTAAATTATTCTAATTGATTTGATTACAATATTTCTAATCATCTTTTCTTTGATCTTATTCCCATTCTGCTCAATGTTTGCAGCTTATTTTAGATTTGGTTTGGATGATGCTACACGCCCTCCTTAGCTTGCGTTATTTTTAGCACAGCTCACTCTCCATACACTAAGGTATCCGCCTTCCGGATTATTGATTCAGCCTGTTGATCGGCCCACGTGGTTTTCTCGAATTCAACTTGTTTTGTCATCTTGAGGACCGCGTCTCGTTTGGTTGTTACTGTGTGGGCATATTTTAGGAAACATGTTTCTCAAATGTCCTCTGCTATCAGTATAATCTCTCGTAGTTCATTAATTTTCTGTGAGAATATTTCGTAATATTTGTGGTATAATTATACCCTTAAAATTCCTATCATCAATATCATTTGTGCGTCAGCTCTGCTTGTATGAGCTAAATCTTGCCTTATCTGATTGTCGGGATAGAAAAACATGAATACTTTTCGTAAGCTGCGGGCATTTGCTACTTCTTTATAAAAGAAACCAAATGTTGTCTCTTACTTCTTGCTCAGTTATGTTGTTAGGATCGTTCTTGTTGATCCGCATCATTGTAACAATTTCAACTCTTTTTGTGACATCGTAATAGCAGTACTTTCTCTCCCAGATGTTAGTCCATACAATGTCATTTACCCCTGAGAATAGCATTATTGCTCTTGGAGTTCGATCTTCTATCTCCTTCCTAAGATCATGTAGTTGTATGTTAATGGGTCTCCCTTGTCTATACAGTTGGTCTGGCGTTATTGTGCCTTCAATGTAGACCCTCTCTCTGTTATCATTTTTTAGCATTATCTCTTTCGACTTTTTATAGTCATCTTGTTCTACTATTGTTTTCGCCTTTTTCTCCATGTTCACATACGATTTGTATTCATGCAGAAATTTTTTCGCAACTTTGACTTCTTTTGGTAATCTCCATCATGGGAGGACCATTGGTATCGCAATAGTTTCTGGCAGTGTGCAGATCAGGATCTTCGTTTCTATTTGTCTTTCAATGTGTGGGTATGGACCTTCTGTAGTTGGTGCTGTTGCTAAGCCTATTGTAGCAGGGTAATTCATCTTTGCTTTTGAGATGGTGTTCCAGAATGCTTGTGTTAGTCCCCTTCTGCTTAGTTTTAGCCATATTTCTTCTTTGATGTCTATTCTTGCTGTTATACATTCAACATTTACTGCTAATTGATTGTATGGTTTCAGTAGCTCTTCCAATTCCATTTGTGTAAATGCTTCAGTGAACATGAGCTTCATTGGTTCTGATATTCCTCCTTGTTTCATCATTTCCGCAATTCATATGATTTTTGTGAATGTACACTGAGGGCTATTTCATTTGTATCTTTCCATTTTGCAGTCAAGGTTTTTCTGCACATCTTTCTGTATTAATATTTTTCTGATTTCTTCTGTGCTTGCTAGTTTCTGTTTGATAATTTTCCTTGTTGTTATCCACGGTTGATGTTCCAGTTGTTTTTTCGTGTCTCAGATGTCACTCCCCACATATATTTTTTCATGGGTTCATCGAATATTGTAATTTTGCTCAGACATATACCCGTCTTGTTAGCTATACTTATTATCGACATTTTTCCCATCAGACTCTCATTCATTATCAATAGGCTGAGTATCTTTTCCATCATTTGTACTGGCTTCTCTGATCTGTTTGGTGACTCCAGCTTTCCTGTGTGACCTTTTAGTATCCATTTTTTGTTTGCATATTAATTGGAGCTATCGCTATTTCAAATTTTTTCACTTTTGCTAACTTATGTTGGGTGTGCCACGAAATCAGAAGTTTCAGTTCTGCCTCTTCAGTTGTAAATATTGCCAATATCCACGCCATTGTTCTATAGAGTATCTCTGGTGCATTTTTCTCTTCAAATAGAAGCTGTTTGAAATCTTTTTTCATGTTAAGCTCATAGGCTTTGTTTACTTCTGTTAGTGCCATTTCTACCAACTTGTGAAATTTTCGTAATGGTGCTTCAATTTTTATTTCTAGCCAACCATCCTCCACTTTCTGTTGTAGTTTCATATTTTTCCATATTGTTTGGATTTGTTGTAGATGCTCTTGTTGTTGCTTCAGACTGCATTTTATGAATAGTGTGTTGGCCTTCTCTATGCCATCTGTGTCTGATGTTAGCTTAATTGTTTTTGTTTGTCTGTAGAGGTCGATCTCAATGCATGGATCTACCATTATTCTGTAGATTTGTGCCCAGTAGTCTAGTTGTAGATCAAATCGCATCAATTCTGGGATTGTTGTACTTCTTGATGTTCTTTCCCAAGGAAAAATGTTTTTGGTTTGCATGCATGCTTCTCATAAGTGATCGGGGATGTCTTCATGTAGCATCATCCAACATTAATCAGAAAAAAGCTGCAAACATCGCAGAAGATACTAAGATCGAAAGAAAGTTAATTAAAAAATATTGAAATCAATTAGTTGCTATAATTTCAGATTAATTTGTAAAATGCAACCAAGAATAAAATATGTGTCAATAAAAAGATAATTGTATCTGTCAATAGAAATACTTTTGATAAAACAACACTTACATTATTTTATCACCGCCATCTCGGCAGAAGTTTGAAATTTAAATCGACAGGTACTTCTTTGGAAATACTATAAATACATTGAAACTTACTGTAAGCATTTGATAAAGAATTTTACTTAGAATTCTTATATTTTCATCTTATTAACGGTTTGATATTTAATACGATGTCGAGCTAATCGAGTGGTGTTTAGTAGTGGTCTGGATACATCACAGGGAACGATTCAAGGGTCTCTGTGCCAGACCATGAAAGTGCACTTAAGTTAGGTATAGGGGTTTTCTCTCGATTAGCCGACTAGCATTTCCAACTACATGTATTAGATAATTAACTCTCAACAAATGGTTGGATAACCAAACCTTAGGGATTATCTTAATATATTTTCAGATCCAAATTAATGACCTATAATCGACTGATAATGACCTTACATGTAGTAATTGTAAATGTAGGTTAGGAAGTTGTTCAATATTTATTTAATAAAGCCAATATATTTCGGTAATGGCTACATATAATATTGAATGAACAACTAGTGACAGTTTCTGGTTGCAAATAGATATAACACTTTCACACAATAGAGATTAAGTCGAGTTGTGTCATGCCTTGAGTAAGCACTGAGCTAATGTAGGGTACACATAAGCTATCTTGATTGAGCTGAGAAGTGGCACTCAAGCATTGGATGGAATGGTGAAATTGGATGTGGAGATCCGCTTTGGGCAGATGCCCACTGAAAGATCGATGTAGAGGTTACTGCATTGTTTCGTCACCTAAAAAGTGAATAGTTATTTATGATTACGTAATGTAATAGAAGAAACTAAAACAAGCAGTAACAAGAAGTAAATCCTTACCCACAATAACACAGTCAATGTTACAAGGTAACAGTGAACCAACGGTGATAAAGCCTGGTACAGGATATTACACTAAGCTATTGATCTGCTACAATTTTCCTTCATGCAATTAGTCTGCAGGTGTTCCCAAAATTTGGTTAAGTCCACCCATTAGCTAAAACTTCCGCCGTCCTCTTGGCTTAGGTTATTAATAGGGGTTCTTTCCATTTTAACTTTTTCCTCAATTAACTAATTAATAAGCCATGTCTCTGATAATTAACTTATTTAAACCCTTTTTAGTTCCAATTTTGTTATTCCTAATAATAAAACCTATTATAAATCCAGGGTGCCTCCAAGCCAAAATCACTGTCGGGAAGCTTACATTGTATATAGTGTTATTTTATTAAATTCAATCTTAACGGAGGACTGTTAATCATTTCATGCTTTCTGCCAACAGAATTGATTCCTCACATGTATCCTATTCCTCCTTCAATGTTTATAAATGTAAGGATATTATATGTAATAAATTATAATAACCCAATGCATCCTGGTTCCATTATCATTCCTTATTTGTTCAATGATAATAAGTGTATTAAATGCAATTCTTTACTGGTTTAATGCCATCCACTTTCATAGGTTTAATTGTGAAGCCTTTATTGCCTACTTTATGAGTGTGTCTGTATATTTTTTTATTATAGTTTCACTCTTGTCTTGTTGCCTACTTTTTTATGTTGTGACATCGTTTCATGAATTGCTCGGAATCTGTTGTTTAAGTTGTAGTTAGCAAATTGATTGCAACTTTGCTAATAATAATACAATAGGATTGATAATGATGATGGCATCCCTCTCCCCTTTTGCTTTAAATGGGGTTAGTCTAATCAAGAAATTATATGAGGTTCATATCAGAACTTCTGCACAGCAGTCATTCTTGTGATCGATTTAATTGTTAATTAACAATTTGCTTGTGCATTCAGTCAGACACAACGTCTTGTGATTAGCATTCACTTAGTGCGCATCTGCGTGTCTTTATAAGACAGTTGGAAGCCTTTAGGTTCAGTAACGTGTTTGGACATGGCTGAATTCAGTAGAAACAAGTGGCATGCAATAATTCAGGTCCTTTGTCTGTAATTATGGTTTCCATTGGACCTATTTTTAGGATCCACTCCTTTAATATAATGTTTGCTGTCTCCTCAGCTGTTGTATTTTTCATGGGAATCATCTTTGCATATTTCATAAATTTATCTACCATCACTAGTAGATATTGATATTGTAGCATAATCCAACAATTAGAGGTGCAAAACAAAAAAAGATTAGTCAGAGAAGATTAATTCGAATTCAATGACGATTAAAAACAGTGTTAATTATAAACTAGAATCAATTTATATTTATCATCATTAATTTTGTATATTGCAACTAAGAAACAATATTTACCAAATTGTATCTGTTGAAACCATTTTGCCAAAATGAAAAGGGGCGATAACACTTCCATTATTTTTCAGCCATCTTGGCAGACAATTTAAAATTCAAAATCTACAGGTACTTTTGGATTAGAAAGTAAATAGCGTGAAATCAATTAGAGAAACTGGTGAAGTAAATTCTTTGAAAATCTTATCTTTAGATTTAATTTGGTTTGATTATTACTAAATGATGTCAAGCTAAACAGTTGATGCATTAGTAGTGGTGAGGGCACACATCAGGAGTGATTCTAGGGTCCTTGATCCAAGCCATGAAACTGCATATATGTTAGGGATACAATTAGAAGTTTTTCTCCATTTTGCTGACTATTGATTCTTTCATGAACATGTATGCAATAATAAAACTATCAAAGAAATGGTTGGATAACTGATTGTGGGTTATTATATCTTATATTAACTAGACAACATAGGTGACCTATAAATAGACTGATAATGAGACCGAGCATGTAACATTAAGTACATGTAAGTTAGGAAGCTGCAAGTAATTATCTATTTGATTATTTAAATAACATTAAAGCCAGTAATTTTCAGTAATGGCTAAATAAATATTTATTAAGGAGCTAGTGACACTACCCAGTTGCAAGTACAAATTACACAATACAAATAGACTTTAAGTCAGTTACATCCAGCCTTGAGGGTTGCACTGAGTTAGGATAGGGAATACATGATCTATTTTGTTTAGCTGAGGTTTGGCAACACTCCATCAATAACAAAGGTGAATACTTGTTGGAAAATTTGGAGATCAGAGTCGGCCAGAGGCCTTGTGGAAAGATCAAGTTGAAGGAAACTGCAGCATTCAGTCCACACCTAAATAGTGTTTGATTATGATAAAGTTAATTAAAGTTAACTAGAAGTATTAATGAATCAAAGCAGTTGGTAAAAGTACATCCCTATCTGCACTTAACATAGAGTTATATTCAAAAGGAATTAATCAATGTGAGTTAGAGCCTGTTAGCAGATGCTACAATATCCCTCATTGTCTCTTGACAGCATCTCTAAGTCTATATATCTTTGTACCAGGAAATGTTGTTTGTTATTCAACAGACATGTAGTGCATTTATTTATTATGTCCTCTGTTACTATCTTGAGTTGAAAATCATCTCAGTTTGTATAATTCCCAAGTGTCCTCTCTCATGAATTCTTCTTATCATATCTCTTTTGTAGTAATCCAATTTGTTTTTCTGGTAATGTATAGTAATCCATTCTCATTTGTTTTCCATGTGTATCTATTGAAATAGCTTTTCATGATTTTTGACATTTTATTCTCTTGATTGTCTAGTTTGTCTTTTATTTCCTTCAATACTAGATCTTCATTTTGTCTTTCTATTATCTCTTCTTCAGGTATTTCTTCTTTTATCATAATTGGTGTTATTGCTTCTCCCTTCTTATCAATATTTATTTCAGGTAACTGCTCATATTCATTATGTGGAATGAATTGAAACTCTGTTTTGTTACCTTCCTTTTTCTTGAGGTCTTTTTCATACTCTGGCAATGAAGTCCAAAAACCAGCATTGCTATGTAGTTTCCCTTTTCTGTGCTCAATTGGAAAGTTGAATTCATTGAGATATTCTATCCAACATGACACTATTGATGACTTATCTCCAGAGAATTTTTTTAGCCATGCTAGGCCACTATTATCTGTTCTTATTTGAATTTTTTTCCAATTAAGAAGTGTCTGAATTTCTTTATACTTTTTATTAGAGTGAGCATCTCTAGTTTTGTAGATCCATAATTCTCTTTGCTTGGTTTCAATTTTCTACTAAAAAATTGTATTGGTGCCTCTTTTCCATCTTTGATTGCTCCTATTGCCACTTTACTTGCATCACAATCTAATATGAATTCCTTTGTGTAATCTGGTGTATTTAGTGAAGGCAATTTGGATAGTTCTTGTTTTATTTTGTCTAATTCCTCCTGCTTCTCCCAAGTCCATTCAAATGGCACTGATTTCTTCATTAAATTAGTCATCGTTGCCGTTTTTCCTGCAATATTTGGTATAAATGTTCCATAATAACTAAAGAAACCCATTATCCTTTGCAGATCCTTTTTGTTATTTGGTTTTTCAATTTTTCTTATCTTTTCTCATGCATTGTCTTTCATGCTGATTTGTCCCTTACTTATTATCCTTCTGAAAAATATCACTTTCTCTTTAAATATATCGCATTTTCAGAGTTCTATCCAATTTCTGCAAATGATGTTCTACTGTGTTGCTAGTTATTATTATATCATTGATGTTCACATTTATGCCTTCTTTGATTTTATTCTGCTTATTCTTCAAAAGTTTGGTGATGTAGCATTGGAATGTCATTGGTGCATTGCATAGACCAAATGCCATATAGATCCATTCATAAAGTCCATATGGTGTTATAAATGCTGTTTTTTCTATGTCCTTTGGTTCCATCTGCATCTGCCAATATGCCTTGCACAAATCTATAACTGTGAAATATTTGTGTATACTTGCCTCATAAAGCATATCCTCGATTCTAGGTAGTGGATAGGAGTCTTTCTTTGTCACTTCATTGAGTTTTCTAAAATCAATAAACAGTCAGTATTTTTTTCCCTGTTTAACAAACACTGTTGTTGCCATTTACAGACTATCACTTGTTCTAATTATCTTGTTATCAACTAATTCATTTAGAATTCTGTTGTATTCATCTTTCAATTGTTCAGGTACTCTCTGTACTGGCAGCTTTATTGGTTTATCCGTTGTTGTTATGATTTTATACTTTTCACCAATCACTTTTCCAATGCTTACTTCACCAAAGTTAAAGATTCGACTGTTTCCTTAGAAATTTTCATAGTTCTTCTCTCTTGCTCTGTTCTAAGTGTTCATAATCCTCTTCTTTTATCTCTGGTGTTCTTTCTTTGTCTTCAGTTTTCATCCACTCATCCTTGTGGATTACTAATCCCGATAGTTTCTTGTGCTTTCATCCACACGCCCTTTAGTTGGCATTGTGGATTACTAACTCCATCGTCTTAAATTGGTTTCCATATCATCCTTATGCTAGACTTCACATATTTTCAATAAATTTTCACTTTCGTTCTACTTATGTTAATGTTTCTGTTTGTAGCATTTAGTATAGGGATTTCTCCATCTCCTTTCCTGATTGCACAGATGCTTGAAGGCATTGAAATTCATTTCATATTGATTCCCTCTTGCTCATATATCATAACTTCTGCCGTTATTTCATTTTTACTCTTAATTGCATGCATCTTCCAGTGATAGGGTTGGAATTTAAAATCTTCCATTAATTTGAACAGCATGTTCTCATCTCATTGTTCCTCTTCAATTTCAATTTCTTCCTCTTGGACTCTTATTGTCCTGTTACTACCATAGTTTACTACGCATTTATTTTTGGAAAGAAAATCGTCTCCCAATATGATTTCATATGGCAGCATATTTCTGTGATTATCAAATACGATTAACAATTGTTCAAACGTGGGATTCACTATCCTCATTCTTACTGCTTCCAATGTTCACTTCGTATCTATGTATTCTCCTAATGCATTTATCAGCCCTGTTGTGCTAATTTAATAACTCCTCTCTTGTAAATCCCAATTTCGTTGCACATTCATCTTTTATAATCAACTTTACTGCACTGTGTCAAGATTCAAAGCAAATTTATTGCTGTAAATAAATGACAGTAAAAAAAGCTACAAACTACAAATACATGTATTTACAAAATAATTATAAAATATATATAGAATAAATGTGTGTGTGTGTGTGTGTGTGTGTGTCTATGTGTGTGGTGAGCTCAGTGTAAAAAAACTGTAAATGTGTTTAGCATGTTTGTGACTCTGATTGTATTTTGTCGATGTAAAAGTATGATTTTAAAATTTTTTCTAAATTTTTTGTAATTTTTTTCTATTCTTATCTCATTTTCTAAATCATTCCAAATATTAGAGGCTGCTTGTTGAAAACTAGGATAGGAAATACTGCTACAAATAAACTTATGTGATTGAAGATTTACTTTTAAGTAATTATCAAGAAAAGAAATTCACTGTCGGTCATATTTATACTTAAATAAAATTGAAGCTGCATGAAATTGTACTTGATATAGCGGGGATAATATATTATACTTTCGTCTGTATTCACGAACATGGTCATGCTTACGTGCAAAATTTAATGTTCTAATGCCCAATTAAAAGTTTTTGATAATAAATAGCGGCTTTTTGTATTAAAATTTATAAATAAAAATGACCAATAATGTAATTGCAATAAACAAAAGGCATGTAATAATTGAACGTGATAATCTGGTCCAAAATTTCTGAGGTGGTATAAGTATCTAACGCCAGAAGCCATTTTTTGTATTTTTGTAACTTTTTAGGAGAAATTTATCGAATTTTAAATTTTTGTCAATATCAACACCTAAATATGTAACATGATCACATTGTTTTATTGGAACACTGTTAACAATTAATTC
>CABFPE010000320.1:777281-791631 GCA_900660155.1 Hofstenia miamia | reverse complement strand
TATAGTCGAATGGAACATTTTTAAGTAAATTTTCCATGATCTCATCTGAATAATTTTTGAAATCCCTAGAAAAAATCGTTTTAAATTTAGGAAGCTTAATTTGAATCTTACTAGTATAAATACAGAGTGCGTGATCACTGAAGGATTCAAGGATATAAGTCTTATATATAGTTTCCAAACTGGATGGAAAATAATCAATTAATGTTGTTTTTCAAGGGGGAGGGCATAATTCTTTCAATGATTTTTTTCATAAAAATTAAAATAGTTGATGTTAAAGTCACATAATATGTTTAGTGATTAATTATTGCTGGGAATATCTAAAATTTCATTGCATTTATACTTTATATAGTCTACAAGAAAGTTCTTATTTGGATTATAAGTAACATTAATTAATTCATTTTCTGAAGAATTTGTAGGTGATTTAATTTCGATCCATAATGATTCAAAAACAGAATGATCTGATTCAAATTCTTTCTTANAGATTTATTAACGTCTAAATTGTGTACAATATTTTCTAATTCTCTTAAGGTGGAAAGCCTAAATTGAAACGATGACTTACAATTTTATTGCCTAAGTTCTGATAGAGAAGGTTTAGGAAAATTGAAGTTACCTAATTCTTTAAATGTCTGATTTAAATGATTTAGTATCCTTTTTTTATTGGTAAATATTTTATTATCAACATTAATTTCCACTTTTGTTTAGAAGAATTTAAATTTTCAAAAAATTGACGGTGTTTTAAAGCTAAATTTTTAGTACGTACGTCCTTAATTATTTCTTTGATCTTTCGTAATTAGTCCAATTTATTTCGGTCGGATTAGCTTTAGCTAGTTCAAAGAGTTTCTGCTTTATGTTTATGGTATTCCTAATTACTTGATTATCAGTGGTGCTTAAATTAAAGCGTCGTGATTTATTAACTACTTGGCGGGTTTTTAGCGGTGCTACTTTGTTTAGGGTTTGATTGATCTGTGCCGCGATGTAATTTAGCATGTGGGAACCACAATTTAGAGTAGAAATATAGTCGAATGGAACATTTTTAAGTAAATTTTCCATGATCTCATCTGAATAATTTTTGAAATCCCTAGAAAAAATCGTTTTAAATTTAGGAAGCTTAATTTGAATCTTACTAGTATAAATACAGAGTGCGTGATCACTGAAGGACTCAAGGATATAAGTCTTATATATAGTTTTCGAACTGTATAAAAAATAATCAATTAATGTTGTTTTTCGAGTGGGAATTTGAGTGTTGATTATTTTTAAATTATAAATAGCGCATAATTCTTTCAATGATTTTTTTTCATAAAAATTAAAATAGTTGATGTTAAAGTCACCTAATATGTTTAGTGAGTAATTATTGCTGGGAATATCTGAAATTTCATTGCATTTATACTTTATATAGTCTACAAGAAAGTTCTTATTTGGATTATAAGTAACATTAATTAATTCATTTTCTGAAGAATTTGTAGGTGATTTAATTTCGATCCATAATGATTCAAAAACAGAATGATCTGATTCAAATTCTTTCTTACGTATTGGATTTAAAACTTTTGGTACAATTAGCATAAGGCCACCACCTCTACTATCTCTATTTTTAACAAAAACACTAAAATTTTCGAGGTCTGGATTGAACAAATTTGGATTAATATCATTGTTTAACCAAGTTTCTGTAATAGAAAAAATTGAATTTGAGCCAAATTGAGATGCAATTTTAAGAAAATGATTTCTATTTAAATTCAGACTTCTGGAGTTTAAATAAATATACTTAAAATTGTCTTTATGATGATTCGCTAAATTTTCAAGATTACACTTATCTAAGATTGGGGCAGGATTTAATTCTATATCTCCTGCTAGAATAATTAAATTATTATAAAAGTAATCATGGATGAAAGCAAGAAAATTTTTGCTAAATTTTAGTGATAATTCATAGTAGTGTTGATAATGAAATTTGTGTGTGTGTATATGCGTGTCAATCGTGGCTTTAATCATTACTCCATTGATCACAACTGTAATTGTGTTGACATTGCGTAGATTAGTAAGTATCATGACTGGTGCACGGTTTTCTGATTCCTCTATTATTTCACTTTTGTTGATTTCTGATGTGGTTTTGTATTCCGAATTTATAATATCTTCATCATCAAAGTACGCTTCTCCATCTTCTATGATATTTATAGCTTTTTTTACATTCCGGCTTTCTGTGTCCTTTTTGTCCACAATTGTAGCAACGAACATCTTGTTCCTTAACTCTCTTTGTATGTCCATCTCTGATTTTTATTTTTATTATCTTGTTCTCTTTTTTTGTACTACTTGTTTGCGAAGGTCTTACTTGAGATTGTTCCTTTGTTTTCCAATTTGTTGTGTTTTGATGATTCCATGTAGCTTTTTCATAAATCTGTGAATTATTTTCTAGCATTACTTGGATATCGACTGCCTTTCTGATCATTTTCTCCAGTTTGTTGTCCACATCACAATTTATTTCAAATTGTTGCCTTATATTTTGTGGCAATCCCTTCGTTATATGCGAGAACAAATCATATTTTGAATAGTATTCTCCTCTCAAACTTAATGTCAATAGCCGTTCAATTTGTGACATATAATTCCTAATGTCGTCAAGCTTCCTCATCATTTTTCCATTTAATATCAATCTATATTGATTTTTGAAACTTTCATTCCGATAATATTCAATAAAGTTTCCCATTAATTGTTTGTAGTTTCTCTTTGTTTCTGCATCCAAAATCAAATTATGTTGATATGCCGCTCCTGCCAAATATAATGGTAATCTTGCTGCTTCTGCATTTTGATCAACTCGTCTTTCCTTCATCATAATTTCAAATAATTGTAACAACTCTTCAAATGTTGGAGAGTAACTGTCTATCTTGCCGTTAACTTCTGAATTTGAGCCTTACATGACGTTGGCTCTTCATTTCTCCTTTCTATTAGTATGGTTTTCTCATACGTAGGTTTGTTCAGAATTTCTACTGCTCTTTCTGTCGACACTCTCCTCTTCACTTCTTGAGTTATTTGTTGAATTATTTTTTCTTTTTCTTCCTCTTCCTCCGTTTTCTCACGATTTATCTGTGTTCTCCTTCTTGGGCTCCCAATTCTATTTCTTGTTCTTCCGAGATTAATATGTTTTCCATTCGTATTGGCTTTGGTAATTCAACATCATCCTCTGACAGTTTTATTAGTCTTAGCTGGTCTTTCAGCTGTTCGAGTTCCAATTGTTGATTCTCATTTTCTTGTTGTAGCGTTTTGTTTTCGACTTCCAGTTCATTATACATAGTTTCCCATCTTTCGTTCTGCTCAATTAATCTCTGGTTCACTTCTACCAGTTTCTGTGAAATGTTTCAATTTGCGTCTGAAAGATGTTTCATTGCTCCTCTAATTGTTCACTCATATCTTGCTTGAGTTCGTCAATGACATTTTCTCTTTCTCTTTCCATTTTCTCGAATCTCTCATTTAACATCAAGATTTGATTTTTTAATGCCATTTCATTCTCATGGTTCTCTCTTAACGTTTGTAAGATTTCAAATGAATTTAGCTCGTTTTCCATTGGTATAGTTTGCATTTCAACATCCATAGTAGGGGATAAACTTTCAAGTGATTGTGTTCTCACTGAAGTCGCGGGGGTTGTTTGGTTATGATTCTTCTTATTCTTCTTATTTGTCATAAATAGTTTGAATGTAATGATCTTTTCCCATTGCAAGGTTGCATTAGTTTCATATGTTGCCTTGATTTCGACAAGTTCTTCATTCCATTAACAAAAAAATTTTTTTCTGTAGATTAGGTAGTAATTTCTCTTCTCATCCATGTCACAGTTAGTAAGTAAATTAAGATCCATGTAAATAATTACATCACCTAGAGCGAGAGAGATACAGAACAGTACTAAAGATCAACTTTCTCCTGTGTTTTATTACAACTGGAGTACATCTCCTAACATTGTAAACTTACACAAGATCCCAGCACAGAAAACACTAAACTAATTTAGAGAACAATAAAGAACAGTAACTGTATGATGGTAGGTTTTCTTGGTAAGTAAATTTCCAGATGTTAAATAGGACTTTCAGCGTCCTGTTATGGTTGCCATGTAGAATCATCACCCAGACTTAGATGTGCAATAACTTAGAAATATTTTGAGATCACCACTAACAGATTCCCAGCGGGGTAATGTCTATCTATGTGAACTTTTGTTGTCTCATGTACACTATATCTATTAATCTAGTCAAACTATATTTTGGATCCATCTGATTATTAGTATAACAGGTAACAGCCATTATTTAGGTAACCAAGAGGGGGGAGAGACTCCAGTTCGTAATGGGCCCACTGCCCGAAGTGGTATCTGATAACCAAGAAGCCATCCGCCATTCCGTAGCAGAGTGAATTTCCATCAACTCAGCCCATTCTCGAAGACCAATTTTATTATGTGTACCCTAACTAAGTGATAATATAGAAGGAGCACAATTTGACTTATTATCTCAATCTCTATTGTGTTTAATTTTGAATAACATAATTAATATGCAAACATGCAATGACACTAGCTGCTGGAAAAAAAACTAATTGCTAAGTAAAGCAGCTTCCTACCCTACATATAAACTATAACTGCAATTAATAATGATACACAATAGCTGCCACAAGATAAAAAGAGTTAAAATTGCTTTTATTTTAAGTCAGTTACATGGCTGCCTCAATAACATCGCTCCATATAAGGCAAGGTACATCAAGCTAAATCACCCTAACAAAATTCTGAATCAGGAATTAAGCGCCTTACGTGTAGAAAAAAAGAAAGCATGGAACTTGCTAAACAGTATAAATAAATATAATACTTGCTCAAATTAGTGTATGTATAAAGGTGAAACTCAATAATGTGAAATCAAGATTCAGAAATTAAAGCCCACATTCTCCTTTTGATTCATTGAGGAAACTGAATTAATAAGAATAGTAAGCAATCTAGACGATAAATACTTCATGTGGCAGTAGCAGAATTCCGATATTCATTTTAAAGAAATTTATTTATTATTTTTTGGAGCACTTAGCTTTGGCATTTAGCTATTCTATTCATACTTCAACATATCCATTGAAATTAAAACTTGCTGACATTACACCAATTTTGAAGAATGGAGACCCCATTAACTGCTAGAGTTGGGCGCCGCCATCAGCCGACTACTATTGGCGGTGCAGACTCGATAAGGTCGGCGGTGGTGGCGCAGCCGGCTGAGCGTCATCTATAGAACTGGATTAGACAGTATAATATTCCATATAGAAACCCTATAAGGCTTAGTATTCGATATGAATTCAACAATAAAAGATCATGTATCTTGTTAGTTAAAAATTCATACTTTATTTTGAAAAATTATCAATTATCTGCCAACAAATTCCCGATCAGAACTTGTCCAAACATTAATTCTAGTTACACTATACTACTGTAATGCCTGCTTTCTTATTATGGACAATATTTTAATACAAAAATTTTCAAGAATTCAAAATACCTGTGTACGCTTTGTTTTTGATTTGTAAAGGATATACCATATCAGTCCTGCAATCATTCAATTTCATTGGTTAAAGATTTCCTATCGCATAAAATATAGTTTGCATAATAATTTTCAAGGCAGTTCATAATAATGCTCCTACATATTTAAATGATTTATTTTTTTTTGAGAATTGAACTAAGAGAACTTTTAGACAATATTTGATAAAAATGGAAATCCTAAATATATGGAATCAAAAAGATCGATTTTTAATTGCCTATATTTTCAACAATCTTAGCGCAAATACCAGATAAGCAAAATCTTTATCAAGTTTTAAGAAATTGCTGAATTACAATTAGCTTAACTCAATATTTAATCAAATATTTTGTTATTATATAGCGCACAAGAATTTTGCATTACAAATATAAGAAATACATTAATATATTATATTATATAATAAAAAACCGTATATGATGCAAGCAGTATTGTGAGACTATCTGCAAAAAGACTCATCATGCGCTAAGAGCCAATCTGATTAATAAGATATAACCTAAACTAAAATTTAATAAAAACAACAAAAAACTAAAGAATATTTAACGTAATAAATAACATAATAAATCGTAATAAAAAAGGGTCACCGCTGAGGAGAATAACTAATCCAAGCAAAGCGTCACTGCCACACCAAATACATTAAATGGGGTTTCCTTTTTATGACATATTTTGTTTGTCTTGATATAGTTTTAGTTATCAATTGGCTCAGTCGTCTAACTTTCCCGGCGGCTGGCTGACCTAAAATATGTCGGCGGTGGCGGCTCAGCCGGCTGGCGCCCAACTCTACTAATTGCCTAAATTACAGGCTAATCGCCATAACCAACCTCATATCCAAAGTGTTTGAAAGACTACTATGCATTCAGTTAAATTCTTACTTAAAAATTCATGGAATTTTATCACCTACCCAATTTGGCATTAAAGCAGCTCTTAGTACTTCAGATGCATTACTACAGTTCACTGAAAACATTCGCTTTTTCCTAAATAGCCGCATATGTAGCATTGTCGTATTATTAGACCTAAGTAAGGATTTGACAGTCTAGTTTTTAATATATTAGATCTCAAATTAGAGCATTTCAGACTTTCTGTAGATGGTAGGCAGTTAATCAGAAGTTTCTTACAAAATAGACTGCAAATAGTAAAAGTAAAAACGAATTTTCAGAATACATTAAAACGGAAAATGCGTTCCCCAATGAACTGTGCTCGGGCCGATTTTATTAAATTTGTATAGCATTACTCCTAGTGCTAGGTACGAAAATAACTACACTCGCTTCACACTCAACGCCGAAATCAATTACATTTTTTAAAAAAAGTCAAATATTTCATTTTCAACAGGCGCGTAACTAATATTTATTATATTTCGCAATATATTATATTTTCTAAGCTTAATATCTCCATTAAGTATTCAATTTGATTAATAGTCCATAAGTTTAGCACATTTAATCTTCTACGGGAGTAGAAATACCAGGATTAATTTTCATGGCAGTGGGTCTGGGCTACGATTGAGAATAATCACTGAGGACATCAGTACTTGACGGTGGTAAGAATATATATTCCAACTGGTCTCTAATTCCTATGTCGTACTTTGTAGGCTTTCTAGGCTGAATTAAACATAAGTTGTATAACCAAGACGGAAGTTGTGTTAGACATTCAGCGTTTCAGAGAGTTCCTTTTTAAAACAATTTCCTTTTTCTTCAACAAGTACTCAAACTGTGTATCACAATGAAGTCACATATTGATAGTAAGTTTATACTTATTATCACTCTTTTGAATTTTATTCTATATGACCTCAAAATTTGTACAAATTTCAATTTACTGACGTAGTTTTTTTTAGAAATGGCCTACTATACTTTATAGTAGGCCATGGTTTAGCACAATTTTCATAAAAGATACATTTTCATAAATGAGTGCATCATTTGAAAGCGATTTCAAACGTTTGATAAGATGCCGCTTCCACGACTCCGTCTTATCATTAAAGAATTCAAAAACTAAACCAACTATGTTAACTTGATAAATGAAATAATTTAACATCGTTTCAAAGATTGTAACGAAAATAATGTTCAGAACATAATCTGTCCACCTTTCTAATTACTCTTCTTACTCTAAGCTGTTCATTATGTCAAAATGGAAACATTAACATGTTATATCACCTAAATGTGATCCTAACACCAAAGTTCAAATATAACTTTAAATGTCCAAATAAGATAAAACATCGCAACATTGCACTTTCACATGATCTGAGAACAATAACGCGCATGCTTAGCGAAACAGAGTGGGAAGATATCTTAAAAGAAGAAGGTATGGATGTGTTACTTCAAAATCTAGATGTCAGGATTATGTAGATAATTGATAAATCACGCAAAAACACTTCCCTGTATGCATATTGAAATGATAAAATATTACTTGATCAACATCTCTATTTGAGAGATAAAAACGGCCACGAAAAGTCAAAATATAGTAACATTGAATCATAAATTCGTCAATAAGCATTTCTAAAGTGAATAATGACAAAATTGGGAAATAAGTCCAAAGGCGTAAAGGTGAACAATAAATTTAGATAAAGAAAACGCTTTAAAAATTGAAAAATCATTGTTGATGTTCCACAATTTGGACCACTAAGTGAAAGCCATTTATATGCAGTACTATACTAAGTACATGACAGATGGAACTTGACTGCGCTTCCTATAGTAACTTTGTCTACTGCTTTATACATATAAACCTGTTGATGTGTACAGGAATTTAGACAGACATATTCAATCGACTTTTCCACACTTTCAAATAATTTTCTTCAAGCCCATTAAGATGTTTGGAAATCCCTTGACCCGGTCATATTGTGGCATCACTAAGGTGCACGGAAGTGCGCTGATTAAGAGACCGCGGCTAACTATTTCTCTATTTACAAATACTTAGATGTCTTATATACACTTCATATTAACAATATGTACAAACAACTAAACACGAAAAGCGACTAATCTGGCCAATACCAAAAACCAGTACCTGCCGATGTTACAATATCTATGGGTAAATTTACTCCCTTTTTATGGATAATATGTGTTCTAATTACTTCCTTTTGCCTTAAGTAGGTGAATGTATCAATTTTTTTTTTGAAACTCGTATTTTTATGAAAATAATGCGGTACACATTTCTTTGGAGCAAAATCGAACATCAAAAATTTGTTTTCTGAAGGTGGGCTGCCCACAGAATATCAGAGCTATAGCACTAGAAGTATATTTTATTTTCAGATTTTAGATAATTTTATTATGGGAAACTAAAAACTTGTACACAATGTCCAATTTGATACTTACCGGTACATCGCTAACTTTTGAATTCGATAAATATTGTCATTTTTGCATTTGTTTTAACCCGATCTCTATGACAACTGAAAATCTTAACAGTGCCCTAATCAAGTTGGTTTAGAGCAAGAAATTGAATGATAAAAGTTAAGGCCTGGATGTGTAAATGACTCTAATTTGCCTACAAAGAGACCGAATATTTCACACACATGAATCAGAATATAGACCTCTTGTAAAAATTCAACTCACAAAATTAGGTGCTAACAGCAATTTTCCTGTTAATTGTTCGCTCTAAATCTCAATTTCGTATCATCATTAATTGTACATTTCGAAAATTAATTATGAAAAATAGCTATTGTTAATTTGCTTAAGTATATTTAATGCTATTCTACTATTCAATTGCCAATTGATTTTGGAAGGATATAGGAATTACTGAGGTCTCTTGATTGTAATCACAGCATTTGTTATTTCATAAATAGTAATTAACTAAAGAAAACAGTGATCGTAATATTGGAATTCAAGTTGTTACTATAGTTTCAAACAGTCAATATTCGATTCTGACAAAGTCTAAATATTTACTTTACTAAAAACGTTAAACTACACTGTTAGCAAGAAATATATTCATTTTACCAAATATTGCAATAAATAAATAAAACAGTTGATTCCATTCATAGGGGTCATTCATTTCGCAGAGCTTTGTTTTCGCTTTCTAATTTGGCGATTTTCTCCATTAACTCTTTTTGACCCTAAAATGAAGCTTTAAATATGCTATCTGTGAAATAATTGAAAAAGTGCAAAATTAAAATATGATTCAGTATTATTTTCCTTGCTTTTAATATCTATCGAAAACTGAAACTTCAAAGATTAATAATAAATAAACAATGTCACAAAACAATGAAGTACGCCAAGGCCAAATGATTCTAACATGTTCCTCATGATCAAAACATTGAAATTCTATTCCAAAAATTAAAAATAATAAATTTACAGATGATGTAAAACAATCAGAGTAAGCCTCTCGATTTGTCTAAACTGGTATTAAATTTAGGGCTTTAAATCTCTTTTTCACTGCCATTCTAACATTATTCAAATAAACAACGAATTGGGAGCGAATTAACTCTAGAGAATTGAAGGATACCAGATCTTAATCGCCATTGCAGGAATAGACTGGAAAAAATAACACAATAAACGCGAATGAGAATATTAACAGATATCTATTCTACGAATGTGCAATGCAATTAAGCGCTAATTTATTTTAAAAAAACCTGTGTTATTGTGGTGACTTGGGTAGTGGCAGAAGTGCGAATATTAACTTTTTCTCCTTTAGGATCTCGAATTACCAACACTATCTAAATGATTAACTCACTAAGAAATTTTATTATTGATTTTTGACGTGGGACAGATTTGTCAACGAGCCGAGCTTCTAACGAGCCGAGGCGAGCCGAGCCGAACTGAGTTGAGCCGAGCACAGTATTTGATATACAACGAGCCCAAAACGAGCCTATTTTAGGCAAAGCAAGTTTATAGTTCTGCTTGTTAATTTGATTATGGAGATGTTTCTTATTTTTTGCAATCAGTATGCCGTTCCTAAAATCTTATTTAAGAAATGTTTATTAAATAATAGGAAGAGCTATGTAAAAAATTCTTTGAGCACAGTATTTTTAAAGAAATACCGAGCTAAAACGAGTCTCATTGAAAGATTTTATGTGGCAAGCCGTGCCGAATTTACACAAAATTTAAACAAGCCGAGCTTGAAAATGTTGGCTCGTTGACAAGTCTGACTTGGGAAGTTTAAATATCTTCTAAGATTTCTATATTATTTCACAAAGTCATTTTGTATTTGAAAAAATGTAAATTTACATATATCTTATTAAAAATCTAGAATAAAGATAATAAAATGTATAATAAATTCAATAATATTAAATCAAAAAACAATTTTCATGAAGTGTATAGCCTAAATTCCATGTTTCATTATAGCTGATAATTCAAATTCATTCTCGCTCTCAATTGAGGAATCGGTTTTAAACAGTATGTAACAACATCATAAAGAAAATAGTGTATGGTTTAGGATCAATTCCAAAAAGTTGGAAAATTTATAACAATAGAATTGAGGGTAATACTCTTTCGATCACTTGTCCTATCCCATTTTTGCACTGATCTTGTTTATTAACGAACTTAAAGAAAAAAGCAAAATCGAAATTAGACAAAGTATTTAAATGGGGAGTAAACATAATTAGTAACAAAAATCAAAAAGAAATGTGTAAATATCATTTAAAGTCATTAGAAGCTCTTCAAAGTATTAGATGTTTAGCGATATTTTGGAAAAGGAAATTGAATATTTCTAATCATCTAAATCTAAGAACAACTACATTTGGAAAAATTAAGTATAATAGAAAATTAATGAAGAACTGTTTCTTATGTTATTCAATATCGCTATGGAACAAATTGGACAAGAAATGAAAAAATATATACATTATTTAAGAAGTTGAAAAACAAAGATATAGGAAAAAATATCAATTATCTGACTCATTATAGAAAAAGATGTAAAACTCAAAAACAGTAAGTAAAAAATATTAAATTATATGTATTTTATAAATGTATCCAAGAAACAAAGAATTTCTTTGATAAGTAAGCACATTTGAAAAAAGTTGCATTATTTATGTTCTTAATAAGTTCGTAAACTCAATGCATTTATATGTACATGAGAATTTAAATATATGTTGTTGTTGTTACTGTTATTTAAGGTAAAAAGTGGAAATACATTAAACCTTGTGACCATTTTGTTTTTGCATATTTTTTAGATATCAAAGGAGAGTTTTCAAAAATTTTTTTAGCAGTTTGTACTCCTGGCCCCTGTTTCGAAAGCATTTCATTGTTTTAATTTTCTGCCTCAGATGTAAAAATTCAAATAGTTGTTGGCTTATCCATATTTTTAAATTTATTACATAACTAATTGCATAGGAAAGAATTCTGGGTTGAGAAAGGTCTTGGATATTGTCTAATAACTATTTACATAGCAATACCTTTGATCCGAAAATGAGGCATGAAGTAGTGACAACAGAAAAGATTTCCACGAAAGACAATAAAAAGTATGAAATAGGAGGATTATTGTCAATGAATAGGGTGACCAATACACCAATTAACGTCATGACAATTGTATTATAGACACAAATTCCAATCTGTTGACTGTCATTCAATGCAGCTATTCTTACCTAATAATGTAATAAATTAAATAATTTTACAGAATGTACCTCATTTGACCAAAGTTGCATTTCATTAAACTCAGAATTACCTTTCTAGTTTCGAATGCCAAGAATGATCCAAAAATCAGAAGTAACGCCTTCACTCCAAAATTAGCGAATAGAAGGGTGTTGGACTTTGCAGAACATATTTCTTTTTGATAAGTGTAACGTTCAATCAACGTGGCGTTAATTGGTTTGGTATCCTATGAGTGTAAAGTGAAAATTACTTAGTCGGGAAATTTCCCAGATTCAGACTTATAAAACAACCTTTAAGTGCGTCTAACAGTGAACATTCAAAGATTTTTCATAAAATTAATCACTTCAAATTCCATTTGGACAACAAATAACAGGCTATTCAGAAATGTAAGTTTACTGCATTTTGTAACACGCAATTGTGAAATACGATTTTAACATCTCAATCAATAACATACTTTATCTATACTAATTTCGAATATAAGACTGTTGATAGAGTAAACGCGAATCTGAATTATTAATTATGTTGTAATTATTTGATTTTCTAATATTATGAAATTAATAGAAAAATATATTTTTCAAATATATTTCAGTATTTTATCATTGCATAGATATTTCTTACATATGAAGGATACCACAAAATACTCGAAAGCATGAAATTATATTTGGTATAAGTTTTTTAACAATTAGCAATAGATTTCAATTCTAGATTAATGTGAACACGATATGAACATAAGCACAAGCCTTTGAAAGTAACAGCAAAAATATTGGTTTTATCTAGAATTTCCAGTTATAATAATACGAATTTATATTTCATGTTTATTATTTGTAAATAACCAAGTATCTAGAAACTTTACCTCGTACATGTTTATAATGAAGTAGTGATAGGGGCTTTGGAACTGCCAGGCTATTAACATCAAAACATCAAAGAAGAGCATGACAAAAATGAAGGTCATCAACTGATTGTCATTCATTGTCTAAATATCTAACACTAGTAAAATGATAATGTCTTTTTAGAAAACTACGCTAATACCTGCTATGCCAAATAATATATTCTCAAAAAAATAATGAGTGAAGGTTTCAGAAATTTCATGAAAAATGGAAACTCAGTTGGGGGCTAATAAATTAGATTAATAATTCACCTGGCGTTATTTTTGTATAAAGTATTCAACTTCTCAAAAATATTTTATGAGACATCGAACTTTGTTCAATACGAATCTACTTAATGCATAAAATGCAAGCGAAAATTGCTTACAATGACTTTAATTTTTATATAGGGTGCATCGTGACTATCTGAATGCTAATAGTTAACAACAAATAATTTTCATGAATTATTATACATTTCGTCACAATAATAATTTAGTGAGGACCTAGCAATTCGTGAAGCTCTCATCCATTCAGTCATACACTAATATCAAGATGTGTTCAAATTTTGGTCGTAATAGCTAGGTAATTGAGAATTTTTATAATTGAAAAAATTTTTCATATACATTGATATATATATATATATATATGTTTATATGTATATAAATGTAATATATGTGCATTTATATATATATATATATATATACAGGGTGTAACAAAAGTCCAGACGCTTGCAAAATGAAAGCAAGAACTGTAGTTACGTAGCTAAACATCAATGGATGGAAATTTAACTGTGATGGTTCGCCTTGCTGCAACAGCGATGTTATATGTTTAATGGATTTGGGGTTCAGATTTTTCATTCAAATTTTTGAAATCGTCATTCCTATTGATCGTTACTCAAGGATGATGATCAGAGACTGACTTGAGTGATAAAGGCTTACTTACTAAAGATAAAAGTTTATGGTAGAAACCCACACACTATGGACGATCTGAAGAATGCTATTACCGATGAAATTCGTGCCATAGCATTAGATTTGGTGAACAAGGTGTGCCGGTCTGTTCGTGACTGGATTTGCAAATGTATTGAACATGATGGTCATCATTTTGAACATTCTCTATTAACACTTTCTTCTTTTATGATTAATCTTTTTGGACATTATAACCTCAGTAAGTTGTTTTAGATTCGCTACACTGTATATTATACTATGAATGATTCGTTTTTTTATTCCTACTCTTATGAATAAAGTTAGATTTCTCGTAAAATGAAGCGTCTGGTTACTTTTGTTACACCCTGTATATATATATATATATATATATATATATAATTCGTGCATTGAAGGTAAACTTTGAAATGAGGCTATTTAAGTTTAACATTTAAGTTTATTGCTTACTTTTGTTTGTTAGCATTTTAGTGCAATACAACTAAATTCCAAGAAGGACAACATTTAAACATTATTAGTTTTGCTTATTAGCA
>CABFPE010000320.1:740717-768146 GCA_900660155.1 Hofstenia miamia | reverse complement strand
ATATATATATATATATAGTTGACTCCCAAAATTTTCATACTGCCGTGCAAGAGTTGGAATCGGGCCGATTTTTTGGGCCCAAGCCCAGCCCGGTTTATTTCAAAATACCAATTATTCAGCCCAAGCCAGTTCCAAATTATTTTTCTTTTACTCCACTGATAGTATCTTTTGCCTGAGAGTTGCCCATAAGCACTACACTATGAATTTGATTGAACAATTTTTTTCATAATCAGGCCCGAGCAAGCCTAAAAATGTATGGTAGTCAAAGCAAAGCAATACAAAATCATTTGTTTAAGATTATTACAATTTTTTTGTCTTTGTAGTTTGCATTGATATTAATGACATTACTATAACATTTCCTAAAAATATTATATATATATATATATATATATATATAAAGAATATTTAATGCAACTACATAGTACATAAAAAAGTTGTAACCGGGCCATGATTTCAAGCCCGGGCCCTGCTCAGCGACCCTCTAACCCAAAAAATCCAAGCCCGGGCCGTTTCAATTGGTTATATTCAAGTCCAGACGCGGCCCGGTAGCGTTATATCCAAAACCATTATAAGATTTTTGAAAATATAAAAATTAAACATAATTGAAAATACTAAAATGAAAACATTTTTGCATTAACTGCACTTTTTAACTATAAAATTAACTTGTGATATCATCAAAAGTGATCGGCTTCAAATAAGGATGTGCCACAGTTGGACAGACTTCTTAATGGGACTTTTTAAATGCTTATTAGTTGTATTGCAGTTTTATTAATAAAAAATATATGTATATCGAACATCATATAAAAATGCTACGGACTTATGCAGCATTCCCCTCTCAAACATGCAATTCAAATCCATTCTATAGTCTAAATAATTTAAACTTTATGATGGGACAACTAAAGTATAAATGAAATTAATTGATGCTGGGCATTACTAAGATAATTTTTGAGTTAATTGTAACTATTGTCGCCGGCCGTGGATATACTTTTTAAAGTATAATTATTAATTAGTCTATTGAATATAATAGTTGATATAATATTTTAATGTAAGAGAATGCATATTTATTATTAAAATTTCAGATTTCGGGCCCGCTTCATTTTTAATTTTATGGCCAAGCCCGGCAGTTTCGAAGTCTGGCCCAGTTACAACTCTGGTCTTGTATTCACTTTAAAACTATAAGTTATTATCTGAAAAAGGCTATTAGATTAAATTTTCAGCCTCAGCTTTTTATAATGGTTCTACAATGGTATTTTCGCCTTCCGATATTTAACAATCCATCAAACAGCAATGCCGTATTAAATCAATATATCTGATGGTAGTCATCTCTAAATCTGACTACTATTAATGCAGAATTTTGCCACATGTGGCGTAATTCAATAGCTATTTGCACACTACAGGCGCGTACCTAACAATTTATAAGGGGAGTCGGATTTTTCTGAAAAGGGCATTTCTATTCTTTTTTTACAAAAATGAAAATGTTATTTTTCTACTGATGTGTATATTAACAATCATGGTTCATTAATGTAATACATATAATATAAAATATGAAAATTTTATAACACCACGCACGTGGAATAACAAATATGGTTTACCATATTCGTTTACCATATAAAATACACTAAATGTAACAAGAATATAATTATAAAATGTAATCAGAATTAATTTAAAAATTCACAGAGTAACAAGTTTCTAAGTAATGAATATTATGTACAACATGTATTACAAATAGAAAAGTTAGTCAATTACAGACAGTAATGTCGGATATGCTCGATTGGACTTCATCATATGCTGACACAACGTCCATTACTCTCCCTTGTAGCTTCTGTGTGATGGGAACCAGTTGATGCAACAATAACGNCATGCGCGCTCGCTACGAACAATATTACCTGACCTTTCAACAGTGAATTGAGATAATTAACGTTTTCAAACTGATAGATTTTATTTACGATGAGTCAACGATCAATCATTTATTAGGGGTGTAACTTTAGTCCGTCAACAATGCTTATTGAATTCTTCTTTTTTTTTTCTTCAATAGCTGTATTATAACTTTTAGTCTTGTATACACATGATTGTATACACATAATATTTACAAAAATACTAAATATGTACAACATTATATATGTTCAAATTCCAATTGCATTGTTAATCTTAATACAATAAATGTGTCAAACAGGGCCGTAGGCCTAGAGCAGACGTAAGCCCTTCCTGTAAATGATTGCATTTGGCTACCAAATAGCATTGAATATGCATTTTTACAAATGTTGCCAATGAAGACGAAAATTTTCTAAATTGTTTTAAATTTGTGCATAGATCAAACCAATATTGCTCAGAAATTTTTCTAACTTTTTGTTGGTTTCTTCTTAAAATTGTTAAACGCTTTCATCTAACAAATTAATAAAACCTCAAAAATCAGAGTGCACAATGTAAATGAGGTGTGTTTCCTCTTTTTTATGAATAGAACTGCTCATATTTTAATTTCTTGCTTAGACTTCTTTGGCATACTAACAACGATTTATCAATATGTTCAATCTGCAGATATTTTATTAAATGCCAATTTTGCATTGAAATCGATGATTGCAATTAACCATCTTGCATGTAAGCAAACCTTAAGGAAAGGGAACCACAACAAGAGCAACCCTATATTCTGCTACTCTTTTATTCAAACATTTCATAAACATTTGTGTTTATTTAAATTTGTATATGTATTTTTACACGTTTTACAAAACAACTGGAGTTTCTATAAAAAATTTGACAAGTTTTTCCACGAATTTCATTTAAATATATGTAATGTTTTTAAAAAAATGTTGTTATTTAGTCGCTGTAATGATTATTTTTTTTTGAAACAACCTCCTCTTAAAACATTGCAACGCCCTGCTAGGTACAACGTCCTACCGCCAAGGTATCATATATGTCACGTTTCATAAGTTCTTCCTATCACCACCAGTAATTTAGTAACATAAGTATTGCCACAACAAATTATTTCCAAGATTGCAATCATCCTTTTTATTGTTTAGAGAAATTATCACTTCTAATATATTACTAAAATTCTTTGCCAACTTATAGCAGCACAATTGGAATTTTCATAAAGACACTTTGCCTATAGCAGACAAAATTTAGATGTTGGAAGTATTTCACCAGCCAACAATGCAGGCCTGATTAAATTTAGAGAATGATTTTTGACATTTGCAAAGTTGAAGTTTTCAAGTGAATTTTTTCTTGTATTTCAAATAGCAATTAAAACATTAGGCCCAAGCCCGGCCTGGCCCGGCACAGCCCGATCCAACATTAGGTCCAACCTAATTCTAGCTCTGTGCAGACCCTAGAAACTACTCATAATATCTACACACTGAAATTGAAAGTCTTTAATTGAGTTTTAGAAGAGTATAAATTTTAATGTAAAATGTTATTATTTTCAACACATTTCTTATAAATAATGCAACATTTCTCCTAGTCAATCTCTGGCCTGAGTCCCAACTTTTGTAAAAAAATTAGTTATTTCTATGGCTTGTACATGTAAATAAGACCAATTCAGATAAAAATTTCTACAACGCCATTCAAAATTGAAAACAAAATTCCATGCCTAACGCTAACATTTATAGGAATTGAATTTTTTAAATTTTATAAGCAATTTTGCTAAATACAGTTGGTCCTTAAGTGAGGACGATGTTGATCAGGGGCTTAGAATCGAGTTCGAGTTACTTTGTCTGAGTTCGAATTTTTACTCTTCGAGTTCAAATGTTTTTTTGAAGAAAATTCCGAGTTCAATCGAGATTTTTTTATTCCAAGTTTTTAGAGTAAAATTTAATTTATTTAACTATAATTTAGAATTTTGTAAGTTAAAAAATAATTACTTGCGAGTTATAAAGAAACTGATATTTAAAATAATCTCAAATTTTATGGTAGTTTGGAGTGTATTTTTGATTGAGTTTGAGTATTGATGATTTCTCTTCCGAGTTTTTGCGATCGAGTTTTGCCAGCCCAAATGGTCAAGCAGATATTATTATTTGATTTTGTCGAGGACGTGATCGTGAGATACCAAAATGTATTTTACACATAAATTCCGAAGCATTGGATTGGTGGTAGACAAATCAGCAGTATTGGTTCGAAGATATTTTGTGATTCAGCTTCCATCCTATCGTGTAAGAATCTCTTGTCAATAATGGCTTTTATCATATATATTACGCTGCTCCATTTTTGATGGGAACACATTGTTCATTGTTGTCTAAAAATCTGGTTAATCCTTGTGAGAAGTTTGTAACTATTTTAATTATTTGAAAATATTCTTTTACAGTACGTGACCAACTGCAACCGCAATATTACTTATTCTGGATCAGGGTAAATTCTAGTAAAGCAGAAGATGGTGTTAATATTAATAACTGACAGAACAGAGTAAAATCTTTTTTCCTAATTAGCGTTAGTCAAGCCAAGCTCAACTTCTCTTTTGGTTTTCATGTTCAAATGAACAGTTAATGTAGTCCAAAGAATTGCTTCGTTGCTATTAAAAGCTATTGTATTCTTACATAAAAAATAAAAATATTTGAATAAATGACTTACACTGACGCCTATGTAATCAGTTTCCATCAGCAGCTCTCCGAATTCCTCAGCCCATTGAGACCTGGACATGGAGCTCAGAATGTTGTTGAAGTTATTAGAGCTGATGTTGTTCCTCGTAACGAATTTATTCAAAGCAAGTGCTCCAGTCCAAACAGAATCATAGGCAAAAGTAGTAAAAATGGAGTTGAATCGATCCGTGTTGTTAATACGTGTCTCCATTCTGAGATTAAATTCACTGGAAGTCTATTTTACAGTACTACATAAATATATGAATCTTAAAATTTTCTGAAATTTTTTGCTAGTGTGCAAATTTTTCAAATTTTAAACATAAAAATTGGCATGCATAAATGTATGTAAGTAATTTTCCTATAATTAATAATTTATTTTGTTAAATATAGAATATCAAGGTGAATTTTAGTTAAATTAAAAAGTAAGTAAATATAATTGAGAGCGACCTTAATTTCAGCCAAGAAACCAATTAAAATATCTTTTGAAGGATTTATAAATAAACTATAATTGATTAAAATGCAACAAATCGATTTCGAATGTTGGTTGTAAATCACACTGGACTGCTTCGATATATACATTCTTAATTTCCAACGTGTCATATTTACATGCTGAAATTAGCAATTTATCGGCCCCGGCTCCTTTTTGTGCCATTAGAACAGTACTTCTGTTTGACTTTCATATTATAGAAATTAAAAAGGTCAAACATATTATGAAAGCGTGTCTTCAGGTATGTGATAGTCGGTATTCAACGATTGAAAATAAATTCGGGCTAAGAAATGAGAAACCCCAATGACAAAAAAAATATACTTTACACAAAAAGGTTATTCTAAATTTAGAATAATAAAATATTTTATTACCATTCGTCAATAGTGAATTGGCAATTACCTACCACGGTCAAAATGACAATAGCCAAGTACAGATTGGCAACATTTTTATTTATTTTTCACATTAAATATTATGAATTATAGATTTTCAATTATAATTGTTGATAGTTCTTGTAGAAATGTTTTTTATAATAATTGTTTTCGTAATTTGAAATATTTCTGCTTTTCAACAATATTCTGTTACACATCATCAACTTTTAATCAATAAGAATTGAGTTATTCAATGTATAAATGCTCGTACATGAGCTGCATCCAAAACATTGACGATTTTCTTACAGATATACTAAATTTATAAGTCGCATATGCCATAGCAGCCTAATTCTATCAATTCCCCACATACGTTGTCCCGTTCACTTAACACACTCAATTTAACCTAGTCAGGGGAGTAAATTAACCTGTCCAGTGGAGTAAAGTGTCAGAAGTGCTGGACAGTTACTACGACTAATGATCTCACTTCTTGAATACAAGTATTGGATATTTCCGTGTGTCTTATTCTTGAAAAACCCATCTACAGCATTTGTGCTTTCCAAACCCTGAACATGGTAAGAAGTTAACAAATATAGCAGTATAAACCACACCCACGAGACACACTTTTAAGCAAAAAATAAGATTCACAGGTGCTGCTTATGCGCATGTATTTGAAGTAATCAATATTGAAACATCTTTTCTGTACTATTTTAAGACGATTCCTTTTCGAAAAGGAATCAGTTTCATTGATTAAATTATATGGAAAGGATTACTTTTTTATATTTAAAGTGTTACATTTTATTGAGTACTTAGCAATACAAATTTAAATGTAAAAAGGAATTTTCAAAAACGCGTTTCATTAAGCGTGCTTATCACTTAAAGTACTGACCATGTTCATATACTGGTGGAATATTTCTTCTTCAGCTAGTGGTTGTTCTGGTGAAAAAATGTTTATGCGTGCAAGATCAGACGATGGAATTCCTTCGCAAATTTCTCCTTTGGACAAAATTGTGTCAATAAGAAATTTTTCAAGGAACCACACCATGGTGGTGTCAACTTTCGCCGCTGATAACAATTCGCAGAGAAAAATTATGCCTTTCTCTTGCAGCATGTAGTTAACTACAGCAATTTTTGCATCCAAACTCTAAACAATTTAGTTTAACCTTTGTAGTTTTCTGAAGCATTAATACTAAAATGCTAAGAGTAATTTTCCAGAGAATTAGTGGACCTTTTAGCTAGTTCACTAGATTCTTAATTTATATATATATATATATATATATATATATTGCAGTTTTGAGAAAATTGAATTTTAACTCTCATTAACCATAACTTTCTGACCATTTGTAATATTTTCAACTGTCCATATCACCAAGAACCTAATGAAGTGGCATATACTGAAGTGTTGAAATTTAAAGAAAAACAATTTTCATACAATTTGCCCAAATGTCATGTTTTCTTATGTTCTTACATATATATACATATATATATATATATATATATAACATTTATTTAAATCAGAAAGTACATCTAATAAACGTAATAAACATAAAAAGAGAAAAATGTTCAATAAATTTTTAAAAATCTATTGGGGAAAAGACATAAAAAGATTTAATTGAGTGCTTCAATACCGGGTTTTCTTGTTCGAAATTTTTTCTTTGGCATACTCTGATCTTTTTGTAAAATTTCCTTAAGTAGATTATCTTCTTGATAGAGTATTTGATTGTACATTTTTTCATCATCTTTCACAGACAATGCATACTTAATGACAATAATACACTACACTCCTTCGAAAATTTGTTATGATCCTAGATAATGTACACACACACATCCCCAACAAACACACACCATACAATAATATATTATATGTTACTATTATTTTGTAAATAGTTTTTTTAGTTTATAGTCTTGTACTAAAGAATTTTTGCAATAAATTATTTTTTACTCTTTCGTTAATAATTGAAGCAATACTTTTGTAGTTATTAATTATTCCAAATATTATAGCTCTCTTTTGAAGATTGTCAATTTTATCCAGGTATAATTTTCGACAGTTCCGCCAAATTATAGTACATTATTAGAAATATGAACAACTAGATTTTGTTACAGTGATTTAAGTTCTTTTTTAATAAACCTGTCTGTTTTAATTTAAGCAATAGAAAAATTGTAGGCTTCATCTTTTTCAGAATTGTGATAGCATGTGCTTCAAACCGTAAGGTTTCATTGTGAGTATTCCTAATATTTTCACTTGAGTCATTTGTGGAACATTGAAAATTTGTTCTGGTTTGCAGTTGGAGTGTCTTTTAAAATAAGTTAATTCAACAGATTTTTCATTGTTAATTGTAAAGTTATGCAATGAGCACCAATCGAAAATTTCATCTAAGATGGCTACGCTGTTGTCATTGAAGCGATTACATTATGAAAAGAAGATATGAGTTGATCGTAAACTAAGTTAAATAATATCGGCCCCAGAATTGGGCCTTGTGGAACCCCTGATGTTGTCTTCATTATTTACGATTGTTTGTCATTAAATTCCACGTACTGTTTTCTTTCTGTTAAGAAGGCACATAATATACGAGGTGATAGAAATTGGAAAAATAGATCTAATTGTATCAATAATAATGCGTCTCGGTACTCTATCAAATGCTTTGGATAAATCTAATGTAAACAATCGTATATATTCAATTTTTTTTTAATTCGCTATATTTTGACATGTGTTAATAAGTCTAAGATGAGCCAAAGCAGTAGATGATTTGCGTCGAAATCCAAATAAATTATTAGACAAAACAGTATTATGCTTTTCATTCATAAAAACATCATAAATTGAGTTGTTCCAAAACTCTGGACAGACTAGAAGTAACTGAAATTGGTCGGAATTTATCCACATTTGAACTGTTTGGTATTTTTGGCAGTGGTATAACTTTGGCAATCTTATGACTATATGGAAAGCATGATTCTAAAAGACAAAGGTTGTAAATATAGACTTATTTTTAATAAGTCACCATGGGATTCCATCGGGGCCTGGTGAAGTTTTCTTAACTTTTCGGAGAGGATATTCCACCTGTTGCAAACAAAATTGCAATGGTTCATCAGAAAAATTGAACTTGTGACATTTACATCAACATAATTATCTGTTGTACACATTTTGCAGAAATAATAATTCAATTCATCTACATCTGGAATGTTATTCGTTTGAATACGTTGATTACGAAGATGATTCACTTGTTTCCAAAAATGATTGGAGTTGCGTCTGTCAGTAGATATTATTTGGATTTAAAACTTTGGTGCAATTAGCGTAAGACCATTACCTCTACTATCCCAAATTTTAACAAAAAAATACATTTTCGGGTCTGGATTGCTCAAGTTTGGATTGATAACATTGTTTAACCAAGTTCTGTAATAGAAAAAAATTGAATTTGAGCTAAATTGTGTTGCAATTTTAAGAAAATTATTTCTATTATAATTCAGACTACGGGCGTTTAGATAAATATATTTAAAATTGTTTTTTAAAGATTCCGTAAATTCCCAAGACTACATTCATCTAAAATTGGGCCAGGATTTAACTCTACGCACCCTGCTAGGATCATCAAATTCTTAAAAAAGTAGCCATAGATGAAGTAAGAAAAAACTTGCTAAATTTTAATATTTCATATTGTTGATAATATAATTTGTTTGTGTGTGCGTGATTGTCTCTTGTGTATATAATATAGTTTTACATTTCTAAGTAGCAATTCAAATATTACAATGCGTTCCAAAAGTTTACATTGCTCATTGGAATCGGGGATAGGGTAGTGTGGGATGAACAGCGGGCATTGGCAGTAGAGTACGGCGTGTGTTGTAGGATACTGCCTTAGCGTAGAAAATTATGAGTTGACACAAGGAGCCATATTGATTTAGGACAGATGTCGTAGTGCGAATGAAGATCCTTTGATTAAGGATGAAAACTGAAAAGCCTTTATCAGAGATGTGGATGTCATCATAAGCAATAAGAGTGGAATTGATAGAGCGAGGAGAAAGAAGAAAATGATCAAAGACTGAAATTACTCTAAGATGAAGTTGAGAGAAGCTTTTTATGATTTGATTGCAGTGTTTAATTGCTAAGTTCTTTGAGAGGGTGATTTCCAAGAGGAAGATGTGGTGAGGTTTGAATTTCTTCCTCACTTCTGATGTTTTGTATCTTTGAAGAGAACGTGTAGGAATTGAAATTGAGCGAATCGATAAGACCGGTGTTGAGCATTACAGTGTCAACGTGTGTAATTTCGTATTGCACGGTTTTTTGCATTAGTGATGCGGTGTTCTTTCCAGTGTACGAATGAATGGTTGTCATATTTTTTGAGGATGCTGCTTCCTATGGTGAATATAATTGTTCCTGTTTTCATCTTCCTTACGGGTGGTTTGACGTTTGATTTTGTTTACTTTTGCGGTGCAGGCGATATTCTGGGAAAGGAAAAATGTGTGGGCGTTGAAGGAATATTTGTGGAGTGACGGCGATTTATTTTTAAGCGTTTTAGGTTGAGAGAGGGACTTTTCCGTTGTTTTTCGGCATTTGCTCGTGTGGATAGCAGGGTTTTCGAGTCGAGCTACTCGGTCCGAGTTTGAGTTTCTATGTTTCGAGTTCAAGTATTTTTTTAAAAGAAATTCCTAGTTTGATCGAGTCTTTTCTAATTCCGAATTTTCTAGGGCAAAAAAATATTTATTTTACAATAATCCCAATTAATAAAGACATTGAAACTTAAAACAATTGAATTTTTAAAGTATTTTCGAGTGGATTTTCGATCGAGTTCGAGTTTTGATAAATTCTCCTCCGAGTTTTTCCGATCGTGTTTTGTGAGCTTATTCGAGTTCGAGTTCTTAACATTCCGAGTACTCGAAAACCCTGGTGGATAGTGAAGACATGAAATAAAAGAGAAGAACTTCGGCCTTTTTTTGATTTAGACTGGCAAACATTTGATGTCGCGGTGTTTTCTTTTTGTTTTTTGTCAAAGTGCAAGCCGCATCGAGGGTCGCGGCGCCACCAAACAGCGGGCTGCGCATCGTTTCTGCGAGAACGGGGAACTCGACCACTCTCGGCAAGAGTTGACAAAATTACAGCGCACATTTCATAAAATTATCAAATCAAAACACAATATACATAGTAGTCTATTTTTTATTCACATCCCCATGCAAGTTTTTTGAATATTTTCAGATACAATTCTTTGTTGAACTTGCAATTAATAGTTCAATTTCTTATATCTGGTTTTATCCAGTGTAATGGGTGGTTGTAATCATTTGTTAATTCGTGTTATAATTTTTCTTGATGGGAATACAAAGTTTGAGAAATGAGATCATTACATACAGATATATATTCTTTACTTGGTGATGTTATTTTGAAGGCAGGTTTTAGAATTTCTTCAATTTTTTCTGATCGCAAATTTGTTAATTGAAACTTAAACTTTACAAGACAATGAAGTTGCATGCAATTCTTGAGACAGCTGTTAATTATTGGGTAGTAACAGTAAATTATTTTTAGTTTTGATTGTTTATTATTACTGTCTTAAGTTCGCTTTTAAAAAATTCACAAATTTTTTTATTCGTAGCATTTATAATACATATTTTTCTGAAAGATACCCTTAGATTGGCCATGTAGACATTGTTTGCTCTCATAAAGTCTTTAGTATTTTGGAATGTGTCGAAGATTGAAACATGAAGCATGGACATATCAGGATCTTCTTCTATTAGTGTTTCTAGCAAGCCTTTATCCTAAATTCCAAAAAAAATACTAGATATTATTTCCAGAGTGAAACAATTTATATAAAATTACTGCAAATTCGGATATTAAATTGAAATAAATTACTGAATGCTGTGTTTTCATTTCTCTAGATAATATTAGAATAGCCAAAGGACATGCTTTGCTTACCTGTACAGAACGTTCTAGATGTATTGAAATTCTACCCCAACCCATCCTCTTCAAGAAATTGTAGATGGTTGAAGTAAATTGTACGTAAGACATATTGATTCTGTAGAAGAATGGATACTTCACAATGTCTCGAAATCTTTCAAAATATGTCGCNAAAAACCAAATATTTCAATTATTAATTCAAATATGTGTTAGTAAAACAGCAAACCTTGAAATTGAGATTTTGTTGAATACATATAATTCTGTGCACAAAGTACGCAAACACTTTTGTTGTGAACTTTATAATTCTCTTGGAAGTTGTGCGCAATGTTTGCGCAATGTTACTTTAAAGCTTCTTTGCATGTTGAAAAACTTTATTCAATCTGATAATTGCTTTGTAAACAATGAGTAAACAATGACGAGGTCATCATCCTGTAAACTTAAGCGAACTTATTGTTAGTATAGACGCATGCCGCTCTCCCGGTCAATTTAATTCAGAGATTTTTGGTCAGTCAAATTAAAAGTTTTTCACTTCCGAATATAAATCACTAGTAACTAACATTAGAAACCATCTTTAGTTTTGATTGGATAAAGTTTGCTTAGATTTCTTCCATCCTTCTTCCATCCCTATAGATTATTGAGAAAATATTCACATAAAAAACTGACTCAGGTAGGCTAGACAATTTTGCAACAATGTGCTTAGTACTAAATACACAATGAATTTAATAAGAATTTAATAATTCAATGCTTAACTTTTATACGCACTTATATCGCACTTATATCTATATAATCTTANATCTCAATAAATGCGTGGGACGCTTGGCTAAGAAGACACTAAAAATGTCACTATAAGAAGCAAACTACAAATTTCTCTATAAGTACAAAAACCAAATATTTCAATTATTAATTCAAATATGTGTTAGTAAAACAGCAAACCTTGAAATTGAGATTTTGTTTAATACATATAATTCTGTGCACAACGTCGTATGTGTGTACGCAAACACTTTTGTTGTGAACTTAATAATTCTCTTGGAAGTTGTGCGCAATGTTGCATGTACGCTACTTTAAAGCGTCTTCGCATGTTGAAAAACTTTATTCAATCTGATAATTGCTTTGTAAACAATGACGAGGTCATCAGGAAAAACCGATCCTGTAAACTTTAGCGAACTTATTGTTAGTATAGACGCATGCCACTCTCCCCATCAATCCATTGTAAAATTTTGGATACCTCCGGTACTCAATTCATGCAGATCCGATTGACTTTTTAGGAAACAAAGCATTTAAACTTTGAAAAAAATTGCCTTTTTTGTTTTCTTGGTGGTAAGGCGGGCATAACTGGCAACTAGTGCAATACTATTTTTCGATGACGAAAGCAGTGAAGGATTTTGTTTTCCATAGTTTTTTGTTTATATATTCTTGAGAATTTAGCGATTAAAATTGTTCAAACAAGTCAGGTCTATAATGCAGAATTTCCATGGAGCAGAAAACAGATCAGATTAGCATGTCACAAGCAAAACAATCAGGAAAATGAATATCTTTAGCTGAATTTTATTTCCATTAATTAATTATAAATTTGCAAGTATAATTTATTAAGATTATTTTTATTTCAATTACTACGTTCTTTAAAATGTACTCAACTAAAATTTAATTAAGTTTCATTTCATTGTCGTTGGTATTGCATAGTTTTGTTAGTCAATGCAACATAATTTTTTTAATAATTATTATTACTAAGTAAATTTCATTTGTATTCATTAATGACCATAGGAAATTGTACCGCCTCAAAATTTCTATTTTTGAAGATGGGCTACATTAATTCAAGCATGTAGTAAAGTTATAATTATCAATAAATTTATATTTTTTAATAAAAATTTCTATGATAAAACACAAAAATGGGGTTATTTGTACAAAATCTGATAGTTGATAAAGTTTTGCAGTCGGTGACCCTTTGGCAACGTTGAAAAATAGCGTTGACAAAGTGGATAAGGACACTTCATTGATGTTTGAGATAATTCAGAAGCATTATGAAAAAGATTTTGCTTTGAATGAATCCTTTGATATTCTAGTCTATGTCTCAGTTATGACCATGCGTGTTTTATAGAGCTACATATGTGCTACTCCATGACTTGGTTATTGCAAATCTATGGTGAGTCTAGCTGAATGACAGGTTGCGTTGTAATGTTGGAAAATAGAAGAGTAATAGATGCTGGTGGAGAATATTTATATATTTCTGCGAAGTTCAAGTACACTATATTCGGTGGAGTGGTATGCGGCCATCTTTAAATACGGCATCCCATATCATGATTGAGTCTCCATAGGCCAGTAGATAAGGTTGTATGACGTTATGCGTTGTACTGTACTCCGTCTTTGGTAAAAATATGGTCTGATTTATTTGGAAGAATGGTTGCTGAACTTTATTAGAAAACATCGTTGTTCCATGGGTCCATTTCAAATTTCACGTTTTGGTGTAGGTTGAAGATGTCTTTGACAATCTTAGAGTGTCAAAGTGACTCTTACGATCAAATTTAAGAATATACATTTTTTTCTTAGGGCCCTGCAGGTAGTCGAACTTGAAATGACGTCCAAAAACTCAACCCGAAATTTCGAATAGAGAGACAAAGAGAGAGAGAGAGAAAAACTATTTTTCAGTCTTTCCGTCCCACAATTTAGGTCCCTTTCGTGTTTCTTTTTCAGTTTATAGATTGTATTTGACACCGACTCGATATTTATTTGAATATCACCTATTTCTCTTCAATTTTTGCCTTTAATATCGAAGAATCCATCGACCTTTCAGCATTTATCACAAATTGCAGGCCATCACGCTTGGTTGATCTCACTTATTTTAGCATGTTGTATTTCCGTCGTACCCATATATACGGTAGTACAGTCATATATAGTTTAGACTAACGGGAAAAATAAGTCTAAATATAATTGTAACTCCACTCAAATCTCGTGAGTTAAAGTTCCAACTAAACGCTAATTTGATTTGATTCGAGCCTAAGAAAATCATTTGCAGGGGGCTGCTTTTTCTAATAGTATTTTTCTGACTATTACATGTTAGATGCCATGTTTGAGCAGTTGATGTCCTGTGCGGTAAGGTTGATTACCATTATAATCTCAAATTGAAGATACTTTTTGATATCATGGTAATTGGTGATCAACAATTGAGGCAGTATTTTCATGCTTGGCAAAAGTTCGAGAATTATATTCTTCCTGAGGCTAAGTCGTTCTGATCATTGTCTTGAGATATGGTGATCTACGCGAGTTGGTTATGTGTGGGCCGCAGGCTTAACGAGCGTCTGACTCAACGGAGATATCCACAATCAGAATGAGGCTAATTTTATCTTTTTATTGACCTTAATTTGATCTAAATAATCATTTGGTTGAAGACCGCTTTCTTATTTATTGGCTCAGATATAATCTCAATAGCAATAGATATTGAGGTAGGGGACTTGACTGCGTTAATGAAGTAATTGCTTCTCTAACCTTTCTTAGGTAAGTGTAGTTAGACTGAAATGGAATCGGCTTAGGCATTCTATTATATTTGTTTTAGGCAATCTCTTAACATAAATTGATATTTCTGTCGAATTTCGGATCATCATTTCCTGTATAACTTGATTATCCAAAGAAGTTACAAGTTGCAGTAAAATACAATTTCTAAAAGTTAGAAAATGATTTAGAAAAATAATGGTGTACATACATGAATTTAGAATTAATAGAAGTTTCATTTTATAAATAAATAGTAATGTGTTTTTACCTGTCATAAATAGATATTTCGTATTAACTACATTATTCCAAATACAAAATTATCATTTAGCTTATTTGTTTTGCCTTTATTTGAGTGAAGGGCATTGTTAAAATACAATATTTTGACATTAATTTGGAAAATAATAAATGCAGTAAATTACTAGCCAAAAGCAATATTTTTACTTCAGCTTACAAATCAAAGAACAAAGACATATTCATAGTTCAAATTTACGTTTCAATTTGGAATTTATTCCAAAGGAAGATTGCTGCACTAATTAGTGTTGAAAGCTCTAAAAACTTTCTTCTAAATTTTATGTCTTCAGGGTTTTTGCTTTAGTGATACATGAAAATATTACAAGAGATTTATAGGAGATCTATAGATAATTTCATACTTCTTATCTAATTCCATTGACATCTGAGGCCGAAAACTTTTGGTGAAAATACATTAATCTGTATTTACGACAATATTTGAGTCACCATTGCTATTGTAGAATCGATAGGGTGCACGGAAGTGCGCTGATTAAGGAACGCGACTAACTATTTGTAAATTTACAGATGCTTTGATGTCTTCTATACACTACATATTAAGAATATGTACAAACAATTAGTAAATAATAAACACGAAAAGCGAGTACGCTGGCCAATACTAGGAACCAGTACCTGCCGATGTTTCCATGCAGTGTAAGATTATTGTTATAAAGTTGTGACCTACTAGTTAACAGCTAACAAAGCAAAAATTAAGAATTAGTCAGTTTGGCAGCTCTAAAAAATCAATGTTAAAGTTCTTTGTGAGATATAATTTCAATAGATTTACTAGTGATATTAATAATTTTCAGTCAATTTTCTGTACGAGTTTGGCCTATATAAAACTTGTAATTCTATAATTTTCGAATTAATATTTCATCTTGTTCTGCCTAACCATTTGGTTCAAAGGGTTTTACATATTTTTTCTGCAGGAATATATTTATCACTTGAATTTTTCAGTCAAAATGCAAAAGTGCTTGCTGCATGGCGAGCGCCGCCAGGTGTGAAACGTGCTCTTCATGCTACTATCAACAATGTTGAATTAATTTTGTTAATAACGGATCAATTTTTAGTCAAAATTGCATTTAAACATATTGTGACTTTTCAATTGTCTAATTCATTTAAGTTAACCCTATAATTTAGTTTCAAATCATTCATTCCACTAATAAATATTAGGAAGTTGCTGATAGGAAATATATTAAGAATACTATGCTCTGAATTCCCCTGAATTTTGAAAATTGATGCAACTTGTAGATGAATAAATTTGCGAGTTAGGTCATCACTCATGACCATGCTCATGGCTTCATTATTCCAGTTCATTAAAATTTATGATGGATAAATAAAATTTCAAAAGCAAATTTTAAACTATCCTACTCACAAGTAAAAAATATTCATAAAATGAGATAAAGACTATGCGTATTACAGTGTGTATAGTTTACTGACAATATCATGGTCTATGCCTGTTTTACTAATCCTACAAAGCACATCCTTAAGCAGGAGTAAGAACAGGGCTATCTAGAATATAGACATACCCAATATCTGTGAATCATTGCAAAAAGTTGCTGCCGAAATAATAAAAGAATACCTGATTGTATTTCATCTTGGTAAAACAGAAACTGAAGAAGAATATTTGTTACTAGTTGTCATCTATTTAATTTTTACATTATGGTCAATTTGTTATAAATTTGAGCATAAAAAAAATTCTAACTTACTAAACTTTTTTCCACTAATCTGTAAATTATTGAACATGGTAAGCATGTAAGCATTGATTTATAGATCTTATTGATTATTTATGATTTTTCAAGAATTAATTAATAAGAAGAAAACAGTAAATATATTACAGCACGTTTTTAACGGTAAATACTGCAATTAAGCTTTCAGTCACCTTAAAAATGAAAAAAGGGATATTTCTTGTACTAGATTCAATTCTTAAAAGTCATTTCAATTTTAATAGATTTTTTTAAAACAACTAAAAATCTAGTTCATATATTTAAGGTATTGCATTGATTCCTTAAAAATTGTTCTTGACTACAGGAGAAAATGAGATAAATTATTTACGGGGGTTTGGATTTTTAGGATATAAATTTGAGCAAATTCCTATTATCAATGAAAATGAAACAAATTGCATTTAATTTGTGTAGTACCATTCAAAGCAGCTTAATATCGTCTTTATTATATTTTACCTGACCTTAAATATGTGTATTTAAAATCCCTGCATTTTCTTTCCTGTTGACGAATACAATTTTTTTCGAAAACTAAAATATTTGAGATTTATTATTTGAGGCTCCTTCGTCAATTCAATCCAGACATAAAAACTTGATTCAGTAGAATCCTATTGCCGATTCTGATGAATTTGAAGCAATTCTACTTTTCAACTATGATTTATTCGAATTCATTACTTCAGATTTGATTGAAGATTACATACTGATTTATTTGAACAAAACATGGAGTTGGAATAGATAGAAATTCAGTTCTTATGCCACTGGTTTACGCAGTTGTTTACGTTGATCAACTTGAGATCTGTTGGATTTACAAGAAGGCTCTTGATTAACAAGATATTCATCTGAATCGTCTTTTGTAAATAACTACAATTCTTTATTATTATGACATTTCGATACATTCTTTGGGTTTGTTATTTTCAAGACATCGCCGGAATTATAATAGTGATTTAATGGATAACTTGATTCATTTTCACAAGGTACTTAATTATAAATACAGGGTGTCCATAAAGTCTTTATAGGATTTTAAAAATTCATTAATATTACAACTGAAGTTCGAAATCTCCGAAATATCTAAATAATATCAAGCGTTTATGTATTTGACAAATTCATTAAGAAATTTAAGAAGTGCTATCAAAATAATTCTTTTTTACATTTTAATGTTCAGTTTCACTCAAGATACCTTGCTCTTCCTCGTTTCCTGGATATAACTCCCTTTGATTTTTCTTGTGGGACTACGTGAAAGATGTTGTTTACTGCACCAAAGTAAAGGACATAAGTGACTTAAAGAAAGAAAATTGATGAAGAAATGCTAAAAGGACGTTGACTGAAATTGAATATCGTTTAGATGTTCGACGTGAGACAAATGGGGTCCATGTAGAAAAATATTAAGGTTTTGAATAAAAACTTGACTATTTACTTGATCTTGCTTTAACATTTCGATGATTTCCCACTTCAGTTGTAAAATATATCAATTTTTAAAATTGTCTAAAGACATTTACAGACATCCTGTATATAATCCTCATAAAAAAATTGTAGAGGCTAATTTTAATTTGTTTTATTAATTATTGGTTTTTCTTGTTTCCCAAACACAGATTTCTTTCTGATAACTGTAATTTTTTTGCGTCTGTCAAGAATATGAATAATGTCATGTGAGAACATAGTTTGCGCAACAATTCAAAAATATCTATCTTTTCCTATGCAGAAAAAAACTGACATTGTTGCTGTATACCGCAGTAAAATTTCATTTATTGCGGTGGTTCGCGGTAAAAAACGCACATTGCGGTGGTTAGTGGTGAAGGTTTTTTTTCTGTGGTGGAAATATTTTTACAAAACCTGTGCTCATCTCTACAATCAACATTCCATGAAAATTCTTCATTTTTTCTTAGTGTCGCTTCAAAAATGCTATGCACCAGCAATTAGTAAAACATTAATTCAAAATTACTTCGATTATTTAAAAATATATGAAAGTGCACAAAGCTGTTAACATAGTTCGCATTCATTTGTATCAAGACTGTTGCTAATTGTTTCAAAAATTAAAACAAAGTTATTATATTGCAAGAATATGGTTGTTATTGATGGGACTTGCAATAGTGCAGCCCTCAACTCCTGGATTTCTAAAGTAGCGTTCAGACCTACAACTTTGTTGACAACTTTTTCCAATTTAATGAGGTTGTCATCAAAAGTTGTAAGTATGACCACAAAAAAAAGCTTTGTTGTCAACAAGGCTTTCAGAGTTAAATCGATTCTACTTTGGCTGAGAATTTTTTGAGAGATAATGAGGTTAAAAACAAAGTTTCAAGTGTGAACGCTTAAAAACTTTGTTGTGAACTTTTCAAAACAAATTCTGAGTGTTTATCATAACATGGATGATAACTAGGGGTCCTTGATCATGAACTAAAGTATAATTAAACAAAAGCAGCTTATACTGTAAATTATTACTTCCGATGGGTTTCAGGCATTCATTTAATTACGAACTAGTGTGCGATACCCATTTAGCGCATTATTTAATATTGAGGATTTATTTGCATATTTCATTAATAAGCATATGTAGTCAATCGATAAAGAAACGCAATTGATCAGGGTCTTTGAGTACTCGGAGTCTTAAGCACTCGAAACTTGATCAGAAAAACTCGGAAGAGAAATCATAAAAACTCGAACTCGATCAAAAATCCTCACGAAAATGCCGAAAAATAAAATTATTTTAAATTTCAATCTCTTTATCAATTGCAAATAGCTATTTTTTAGCTTATATAACACAGAATCATTGTAAAATGAATACTTTTTTACTCTAAAAAAACTCGGAATTAGAAAAAACTCGATAGAATTCGGATATTTTCTTAAGAAAATACTCGAAACGTAAAAACTCGAACTCGACTAGGAAACCCTGGTTGAAATAATATGTGTTTGCACAAAAAGCAACGACGGATTATATTTAAAAGAATTCCGAAGTCACTTGCTAACATTCTATTAAAATTTCCGAATCATAGGAAGAAATTAAGTTAATTTAAGAATCGGAGAAATATTATCTTCAATTTCGCGCACATGAAATTTGCTATGTTAATACATTATTGAGAAAATGAAATAATAAATTCTGAAGTGTCTTTATCTTCTAGAAAAGCATCTACGATCAATCCCTGTCAGGAAGATTTTGTCTGACATTTCATTATTACATATAATGTTGTTGATCTCTTAAAGAGCTTGCAAGGATTTTCAAAAATTTTATTCCCGACGTCGATTTTTCAATAGAAAAATTGAAAAAGTCTATTTCGAACATCTTTTACACCAAAACCTATTAATCTATAAAACCATCTATGATGATTTACTGCTGACTAACTCTTCTTGTTTAAATCGCGCTATTTCACTTTGTTGTAAAGCATGTAATGAACTTGCAAATTGAATTTTCGGACAACACTTATTTTGAAGCAAATCAATTTAGTTTTCCTCCGCTCAATGGTGTGCAATTAAAATGATTCAAATTTCTTGAAATGCCTCTATCAGAATTAAATTTTTAATGTCTTTAGTAATTACTAAATTGCATTTAAAGTTATTTCGGTTTATTATCTTTCGGTAAACATTTGCTTGCTAATCAAACTTTTTTTAAAATCATTTGGCTTACCAGCTACACTCCTAATTTTACTTATTTCAACAAGCATTTTACTTTCATTAAACTTTTCTGAACATATTTTAGAGTGATTTACATTTAGAATTTTGTTCTTGTTTTCGAATTAAAAATATATTAGTTTTGAAAATTTTAATTGAATCTAAAGCAAAAGTTGTGAACAAAGCTGTAGGTCTGAACGCTACTTAACAATACTATGCAGTTAAACTTATTTACTCAAATGTGTATTCAGAAATATTTTATAAAAGTATGCGTAAGTCAAAGGCCAAATGAATGCTTCTCCTTGGCTCCCTTTAATTTTTGTTTACCAAATTTTACGCCTATAATTCAAAGCAAAACACAATCTTTAAATATAAGACTAAAGTAATTTTTATTTAAAAAGATTTGAAAACATTATTTTCTATTTTTGATAAGCATGTGTTGCTGATCTCAAATTGTACAATTATAATTTGTAGCAATATTTGTTGACTTACTGTCGTCAATTTCTGTTAATAATAAAGCGTGTGACTAAATCTACATGAAGAATTCTATCTTAATTTTTGAACACCGAATGAATAAAGACCTAATCCTTTTTCATTGCTAGAATGAGTTTATAAATATTTTAAGAGGCGATTTACTTCTGATTTAAATGAAATTACATTTCAGTTCTTATGATTTATTGTTCAAAAGTGAAAACGTTTAAGGTGTTAACCGTTGCATTGTTCCATTTTCAATGACAAAAAGTTCGTAATTATTCCATTAAAAATTTAGTTAATAGTTGGAGGTAAATTATGCATTGATATATTTACCCTATTTTATGTACGAGTATTGGAATGCGCTTTAATTGTTTGTAATATTACTTCAGAATACTCTGATCTAGAACAATAAAGCATTTTGCAATTACTAAACTAGTGAAAAGGACAATAAAAATCCCAACAACAAATAAATAAATAAAGTATATAGATGGGTTAAATCTCAATTGAATCAAAATTTTGTAACACTTCAAAGATGTTAATAATTCTAGACAAAAAATAATAATTTGTATCTGCTAAGAAAATGAATTTAATCGCATTTCAAGTTTAGGTAATAAGGTAATAAATTGTTTAATCACAATGTAGTATCAATAATAAAGGTCGGCAATTTGGAGTAGAAAAATATCAATTAATCCTTTTCCTGATTATATTATAACAGTAACATAAGATCAGAAATAAAGAGTTGATAGTGTTTAAAAAATCAAAAATATTTTTAGATGCCTATTAACGAACATAAATTAACAATAACAACAACATATATTTAAGTTCTCATGTACTTTTTGGAATTATTTTCGGATGTTAGACTCCTTAATCTGAACTTTTTTTACTAAGTGTTCAGAAATGTGACCATTCCTTGATATTTTTGTAAGGAGACGTTCTTCATGTTCTAGGATTGGATCTGAAATAGGATGAAAATATGATATGAAATTTGAAAGCGCATTCTTTCGTAAGCAATCAAATTTCCTTAAAATTTCTCTCCTTACCACCCTAAACTCCTAAGCAGTAGAATGTAAGCGAAGTAAATGTTTTGGTACAATATTTTTAAATATGCTGGTGTAAATAGTTTTTTTTCTTATAAATAATGTATAGCATTTGATTACATTTCGAAGCATTTTCTTCATTTGGTTTTCGAACTTCCGATTATTGGTAATGGTTACTTCTAACATTTTAACAGCATTTTTCTGTTCAATTGAATGAACTTGCTAAGGACAAGGAATTCAATTTCTTGACAAAATTCATGCTTCAACTGATTTTAAATTTTTGATAGTTAAATTAGTCTTGAACTTGTTTTATTATAAGACAGAAGTCATCGTTACCAACACACGATATATCATGAGAAAATTTAAAAATAACTAAAAGCAAGTAAATCTTCTAATAAAAACCGAAGAGAGGGGACTTTAAGAGCCGTTTCTTGAGGTATTGATAGATTTGTAGCGCCACGAACGGAACGATTTGAAGCCAGTTCATGCAGTTGTGAAATATCACTTGCCGCAATTCTTCTAACAATGAGCATCGAAGAACGGGTTAGGGTTGCAATTTGGTACGATTAAACCAAAAGTTCGGTTGATGTCCAGCGAGGGTTTCATGCTCGATTCGGGAGAAACAAAGATGCCCTGTCACGTAGCAGCATCCTTCGATGTCATCAGCGAAATCAACGATGAACCAGGACTGATCAACAAGGTCCTCCTGGCGTTCAAGCACCGAATGCATTTCATCGTGGAAAACGGCGGCAGTCACATTGAGCAACTGAAGACGGCGGATCTGACATCTCCAGAAGAACTAGCCGGAGTAAGAGCCAATGAAGATGACATTATCGAGTTGCCGGGCGATCAATTCGTCGATGAGGATGTCTACCCCGATGTTGCCTGATCTTTTTCTTTTGTTCTTATAATCTTTTGTTTGATAATTTTGTTGTTTCTTTCAATAAATTAGTGTGAAATTTCTACTCAATTTTCAATACCCTAATAACGTAATTGAAAGATGGGGTTGGTGGCAAAAAAAAACCTAAAACATAGACTACTAGTACCTAGAAGGACAGCTCGATCCATCATCTACATACAAAACGGGAGGCAAATAAAATAAAATCTTTTTTGGGACCTCCTGTATTTCGAATTGATGATACTAGATTGTCAAAAGCAATATGCTTCTTCCTCGGGTTGTTGTGTGACGTTGGATGTCAGATGGGACGAGTGATGGGATGGGGCAAGGAAATCTGTCCCACTATTCCCACAGGACCAGTCGTGAAACGAAATTTTGCTGAAATGTCTTTTCTTAATGTATGTTTATATAGGGTTGTCTGGAAAAAAAACATGCAATGTTTTAAATACGTTTGAAACGATGTTTTAAACACCTGGTTGTTCATTGTTTTTCAACCTCTTTTTTTCAAAATATTTCGGCACCTTTGCATCAGCTTATGCCAATATTTTGTTTCCTATCTTTAAAAATTAAGTTAATATGCAATAAATTAAATATTGGTATCTAACAAGGTTTTCATGGGACTTGAGATGGGATGGGAATGGTACAGAAAAAAGCTGTCCCACGACAAGCCTGCTTCTTTCTGCCCTTTAAAAATTAAAGGTTATATGAATTATGTGAGGTGGAATTTCTAATGCAATCAATTTAGCAAACTTTTTATGTCTTAAATCCCATGTAAAATTTCTGATAAAATTACAGTTTTTGAAAAAAAAATTGCATGTATTTAATATGCATAGTAATGCAAATTCAGTACTATTCGAAGACAAAATTGATTTAGATTTAGCCTTTCACTACAAGTTTCCGAAGTAAAATTATCATAAATGAGCCTTTAATATTTTTAGAAATGATTGTCATTACAGAGATTGGACGTAAATCATTAAATGTTTCTGAATTTCTTTTTTTAGAAAGAGCAAATTTTTGAAGCCTTCATCATTTCAGTAAACATAAAAAGTTCGATGCAGTTTCTGCATGCTTTCATTAGAATCTCAGCAAAGTTGAGTGAATTCATTTCAACAAGGAACTTTTTTATTTTAATTAGAAAACAAAAATTTTACAACCCTTAGGAATTTCAGAAATTCTATGAGTGTTTACCTCTTGAGGAAGATTTCATTCTGCCTCAAATTTGCATTTCGGTTATAGTATTTAATAAGACAATATTTTATCTGACTTCCATTGTCTTCTTACACAATGAGCACCTTGCAAATATTAGATTGTCCTATGAAGTGAACTAAGGATATTTGGTTTCACTTAATTGTATTATAATATATTTCATTCAAAATCAAATAGATTTGATATGAATGAATCATGTTAATTTTTAATGAAAATTACTAATTTCCTTTGTAATAAAATAGGAACAGACACATATCAATTATTTCCTTTAGCAACAAAGAGAGATATCATTTCGTTCTAATAATGTAAAAAGATTGTGAAATTCTATTTAATTTTCTTTGAAAAGAAGGACTTCTTATATCAAGTGGAACTTTCCAAAAGTAAGAATAGAAATTGATCGGATATAGAAGGGATTTGAAGCACTTCCTTTTAATTGGCTTTGAAACTTTATTGTTATTTGATACTTCCTAAGGAAGTTCTTTTGTTTAGCTTAGTTGGATGTCAAAGTATTTACTAGGATATATGGCAACCTAAGTTTCAGAAAAACTATGCGAGATACATATTGTAATACGATATATTTATGTTTCTAATCGATATTTATTAATTACATTTCGGTAAAATTTATGGCGATATAGTGTTTCAACAGCAATTTATTTGCGTGTAATTAGCAATTCAATCTTTACCTTTTACATTATGGTATCAGATAATATTTATTAAACATAAAAACAGTGATTTGCTTATAAATTCTGACAATTTGAAATCCCTGAAAATGCTTTTTAAATATACCCTACGCAAAATTTTGATTGGAGCTGTTCAGTGCTCAAGAAGAGGAGAGATAATTTAGAACAAAAATTGATTGTTTATAATTGCATTTATATAGTGAGCTTAAGCATCTGCCTTTATGCAATCATACTTGTTGAATAGGATTCAGTGAGGGGCGTTTTAACACATTCTAAATTATGCATGCACAGATACATTCAATTAAACTTATATAGACTAGTGCTTTGCAGCTGAAGTTTCTTAGCTGGCAGCCAAATTTTATTTGTAGCTGTAATGCTAAAAGCCGACCGCCAAATATTGAAGTCGTTCCCAGCCGTACAATGCTTATTGTATATAGTGTTTCCAAAATAGCAATACAGAATAGGAACACATTGTCAAAATAATTTTTTCCACAAATTCCTATTCCGTGGCACTCCTCAAAATCGCAATTTTGGACATTTTAACAAATAGCGGTACTTCATATAGAGTAATTGCTTACAAACGTTTGATTTAGTGTGACATAACAAACATAATTTTCTACCTATTCAACAAATTAAATTTATCATAATATATAAAATAGGGATTCTTTGATAATTATTAAATGTTCCTAATTCGTGTTGTCGACTGCACAAAAAATCCAAATTTTTAATGAGATGCACAAAATAGGAAAAGTTTTTAGGAGTTTATTACAAGTAAAAACATAAGTAACAGCATATTTCATAGAAACTTTTTTGTAATCTCTATTAAATTTCACACACAATCCACTTTTCTGTGTAATGTCAGAATTTGAGAGCAATGTTACAATTTGTAGATGCTGTATCCTTTGACTGAAGAATGCATTATCATTCTCAAGTTTCAGAAAATACAACAACAGTGATGTAACTTTCTACCATAGATGTTGTCTGCAAATGAAAATTTATTTTCATTTTCCCTCGCAAATCTTCCACTGCTGTCACTTTTTCCTGTATGCGTTAAATTGCTTAGCAGCACGCGATATAAAGAGTTCTTAAGGTCGGTACTAGATGTGCTGTAGTAATTAAGGACAATTTTGTCCTTACTGAAACGCAATGGGTTATTTGTTCATCACTCCATGTGACATCCATGTGACATATTTTACAAAACAAATGTACAAAAACTCTCTTATCTATACACAAGTAAAGTTATGAATTTTCATCTAGTAAGCTTATCATAATTTTAGTAGATATGAATTTAAACAGCAGGACAGCACATTGATGTCCTCTTGAGCAAATGTGGCGTTAAGCCACGAAAGTGCAAAATTGGAGGTCATGACATCTCTAAAAAGTGCATAAGACTGTATGAAAGACGCACTTATATCCAATGATGTTTGCAGATTTTGGATATCATTGCTAGTTCATTTTATGAACATTTTCAATTTTTCTGAGTTGTTTGAGGCTAAGCAAACCAATGTATTAAAGAGAGTGAACAGATTAAAATTTAAAATAACTGATTCAACAACAAATGTTTTGCTCGCATCCTGTAATTAAGTTTTTTCACTATTAGACTGTAATTTTAATTGCATATATATATATATATATATATATATATATATTATATTTGCCTTCGCAATTATACTTTGGAATTACTGACTGCTGACATTCAATTTTTCAGCGTTACAAAGTTCCTGCCATGTTTTAATTTCCGGTTAGCCTCAGGAGGGGCAATTTTATTAATAATTATATGTGCAGCTGGTTTGAATGTCTGTCAAGCACTTTTCGGTTTTAAGCTAATTGCCGCTTATGGCAAAGTTGAACTGAGTGACCAATTTTGTATCCACAATTTCGTGAAATTTGAAAATTGTAACACTAACTGCATAAGACTGTTCAATTTTATTAAATTCTAAGTAAATTAAGTTGTGGGTCATCGTGGTATGTCTTGCTATACATTTTTATAATTTATAAATATGAAGATTCTCATTTTTCTCATAAGGATAAAATGTTCAATTTTTCCATACAGATAGTAAAATATTTTAACAAATAAATTATAGAAGCGATTAGCAATTTTATGTATCCAAATAGTAATCAATATTTCTGCCTGTAATTTAAGTATTGATTTCTAGATTGCCCCTAAAACCGATTTCTTCAAAGTTGCTAATCAATTTGTTATCATTTTTTAGATAGCTTAGCCCAACACTCAATTCTTGTTTTTCAAAATATGTGAAAATGCAATGATTTGTCAAATATTTAAAAATGCTATGTTAAAATATATACTCTATTCGTGGCTGCATATAAGGATTTAGTATTAAATAGCAAATCAGAAAATTGTTAGTACATTTATCCATTTAAGATTAAAATAGAAATGGCGATGTTTGACGAATTCGTAATTTTGTTCTGAGTTGTTGATAATAAATTATCAATTAATTTAATGGAAATATAATTTTTCATATTTATTTAAGCAAAGTTTATCATTTTTAACCTTGTTACCTAAATTTCCATGTCTAACTGGTTTTTAATGTATCAATTGTTAATCTAATAATTAATGCATTTTGTCTAGGCAGATAAATATATGAAATAATTGTTTAGAACTCCCTTCAAACATTGTGGAGGATAAATTTACTCCGGTAGATAAATAGTTAAGCATCTTAACTACCATAATACATAGGTTTTTAAGGACAAACATTTATATATATATATATAATATATATATATATATATATATATATATA
>CABFPE010000320.1:705620-738556 GCA_900660155.1 Hofstenia miamia | reverse complement strand
TAAAATAGTAAAATATTTTAAAAAATTCTTACAAATGTTCCAATTTTTCCGAAATTATACTGTTATGTACAGTTTATATATATATATATATATATATATATATATGTTTATATATATATAATTTTACACAAATATTGAACTCTATGTATCTGATAGAAATCGAATGTGGAAGCTCTTTGAACATAATAGGGAGCAAGCATATATAAGCATTACCTGACCTTTACCCAAAACTAAGGAAAGCCTAAAACCATCTAGAATGCCTGGATATGAAGCTACATCTTCAATAGCTAGTTCGACAGCATCGACTGCAGATGCACCTTGAGCCCAAACACTGGTGTTTTCGGTTGAGGCATAAATCATACCGAAGTGTATAAATTCATTTTCATCACCATCAGAAAAAACACTTTTAAGAATAGCAAAAGCCACCAACCAGAATCGCATAATTTTTATTAATTGTCCATTGTACTTTTTCTGCGATAAATACCATTGCCTCGTTTCTCATTGGTTTGTTGGTGATAAGATTAGTAATTAACAACTAATGTCAAATGAAAAACTGACAATTTGTCGCATGTGCATTCCTGCAGCATTTGTTATCTAACATCAGAATATCCTAATTTTTTAGTCTATGTTAAAGCAGTTTATCCTATGTTTTTATAAACTTGATGTACGCATTGTTGCATCAAGGAGCAACTCAACTTTTAGTATCATGGTAGAAATATCTCATTGTATAGCATAGCGTTGTATCATTATATTTTACATATAAATATAGAAGTAAATCACTTAATAATTTCCCATGAATGCATAAATTATAATATAAATTGTGAACTGCAATTATTGATGTTGGAGAGCTTCTCCTAAAGTAATCTCGAGAAAATAAAATTGGTTACCTTGTTAAGAAGGATGCATCATATAGTGCAATATGAACTTAGTTCTTTACAAAAACATTGATAATTTGTTATTTTAATTTATTATTCTTTCGAACTGAATAGTTTAAAACCAAAAGATATCTTCACCAATTATTATGTTGACATGGTTTTAGAAGGTGCAAAATGGATTTTTAAAAAAATCAAACTTCGAAAATTCTTGGAATGTCTCAGTAGTAATGACGCCTAAGATGCTTTAAAAAGCGGTTCTTGTGGAACAACTAATTTAAGATATCATGCAAAGTATATTTAACATAATTTCCATAATTGGGTATTTAGAACATGTTGATTGGCGACCATCAGAAATGCCGTGCACAAAATAGTATTCAAAGCAATTTTGGCATTAATGTAACAGATTCATTTAGATTCGGTATGATGACAAGATTTATTTTCATACTTTGTACTTTTGTGTATCCCCATGCTTGACAACTTATTGGCGCAGCTAAGATTAAAATTTGTGTTTTGTCCTGAGTGGACAGTCCAAATTCTTATAAGTTTTGATTATGTACTATTAGTATTTGCTATTAAGATATTAAGTATACAGTTTTTTTCTAATGTGTTAATATCATGACTTTTTCAAAAGAGAATTACTTTTGAAATGTTTTATGTCACACATTACATTAAACATAATCTAACATTACCAATCCTTACGAAACAAAAACTTGTTAGCTTTCTATTTATTTGCAACTACTTTAAATAATTTCATTTGACTTTTAATGCTGACTTAAATTGTAAATTTAAATACTCAATCAGATGTCGTTGCGGGCACTAGTAGATGGGCTTGATTAGGTGGCGGATTATTTATAATCGTTAGGGTGAAAGAGTACTAACAGATTTAAGTAAAAATTTAAGAATTCAATCCCTTCAATCTTTGAAATTCTTAAAAACTAATGGATTATAAATATATATGCATTTTTTATAAATTTTGTATGGTTTTTATTGAAGCTTATGTGGTAAAACATTTTGTGCGATTTAAACTAGAAATGTTTCTTTGGTTTGGTCCAGGGATGGACGCCGGGTGTTACTGAGAACTGGGTAGGACCTGTCACTGACCGGACCTGGTCACCCTTAATTTTACTTTATTGGTCACTTTGAAATCTGTCTGGGAGTTTCTCCAGTCTCAAACTGCGAAAGTTCGTGACGATTAACACATTTATATATACTTAAATATGATTGTAAATACACTTAAATTTACAAAAACGTTCACTTATGTACACTGTACAGTTGTGCGATAAATTATTAGATCACATATGCAATTCACCAACGCGGTTCAAGTCGTCTTCTTAGCATCGATGCAAGACAATAGCGTAATGGTGCTATTGAACATTGAATGTAAACAAGAGTTCCCAGGATCAAAAATCTAATTTTAGTTTACATTAAACTAGAGCCTATTGTTCAAAAAATGAAAATCACCTCATACATACATTAAACTAATCGGATTAAATATAAAGATAGCTTCTACAATTCTATTATCTTAAATATATTTTTAAACTGTTTCTTAAAAAATATCCGTGAATGTTTTGTGGTTTATTTGATACAAGGAAGCGATTACAAATAGTCATTGTTTAAGACAGCCCTTAAATGAACAATGAGATATTTAGGGTTAATCGGATAACTTACAGGCGTATGTTTTCAGTGCACGTACTTTCAATTGTACAAATGAATTTCAAAAAACGGGCCGGAAACAGCAGTGCCGATCACAAACGGTTAAAAATAAAATGTAACCTATAAATATGGTGACACCAGGTAAAGCGGTCGTCACCGGTTAAGGAGCGGCCGGAATCGGACCTGTCATAGTCGCCAATTGATGTGTGCGGGACCGGTACTTGGTTTCGGTTCCGTAACTGGTCCCGCAGGAACTAGGACCAGATATAGGACCAAAATTTCTGCTTCGGGACAAGATACGGGACGGGACCTGGACCAAATGTTTAGGGACTAGATACCTATATCTGTACAATCTCAAGAATTCTCACCCTAGTATATTATACATTAAGCATTCTATTTACTTGAAAATAATACGCTTGATATTAATTTCACCATTTACTTTGATGTTGATGTGTTACGCTTCAGCCACAGATTTTAGTTGGATATATTTTGTTACATTGAATATTTTCGTTGTCAATTAAAAATTATAGACGCTAATGATTACCGGATCCAAACAGAGACCTGGACCAAAATTAAATTTTCGGGAGTGGGACGAAAAAATTTCGTGACCGAGACCAAATATAACTGTTCCCGCATATCTCTAGTCGCCAATTGAGGGTAACGCTTCCATCTCTTGCCTGGTCACTAGTCACGGCTCAGTTTTATATTGATCTAGTCGAATCGGGTTGCACGTCAAAAAATTCAGCCATTTCCCATCCTGGTGTCCAAGTCCCAGTATTCTCAAATTTCTTAATATGCCTGAAAAAAGTGTTTGACTTTTAAGGTGCAAAAACCAACTTAAAGCTAAAGCGCCATATTGATGAAAAATTGATTTAACTCATAGTTTAAGTTTGACCGCATGTTGAAACATTTATCCAAGCCTGTTAAAAATATTAAAAGGTTTTTACGTGGACACATCTATGGGGTGGGGATCACTCATGCAATGATGTAGGTATGTGCTAAAACATGTGCTTATGCCTGAAGTGCAAGCATATATCAATTTTTTTCATTGATAAATTGTAAAAATATTCAAATTATTTCCATTTCTAGTGTTCAAATAATGAGGCGGTTTAATTCCAATGGGAACAACAACTACCTTGAAATATTTTGTTTTCTGAAGACAATCTGTGTGAGTTCTGTCCAGCCGCGCCTTTTGCAAAGTCAGAGGTTCGCGCAAAGTAGCGCATAGACTGGGCATAACCACCAGGAGGCGAATTTGAGACAAAAGAGGATACAATCTCTATGTTGTGGTGCTTTTAGATTTGAAAGATCTTTTTTGTTTGTGAGTTATAAGCGTTTAAATAATTTGTTTAGTAATTACAGATTTTGCAAAATCCCTAGTGGAAATAGGATTAAAAGTCTATGAGTACTAGTAATTTTAATTGAAATACAATCATGATATTGTTACTTCGTAGTTGTCACTTTGTGATAACTAAACTATTTTGAATGTACACAACATATTCAACAATGCTTCCAATTAAATTGAGAATTTTGAGATATACCTACTAATCGAGGGTGTACGTATGTTGCAAAATTAAGGATATCAGATAAAAATAAGTATCAGTGACTATTAGTTAGCATTTGAAAAGCCTTGAATGTGCATTAAGATGCATCCTTAGAGAATATATACTTATGCATTTAAATTCCTTACTGCTTTTGTGCATCAGAAGAATTGCTTATTATTAAAAGAATTGAAAATAGTATACCTTCCACTTAAAAAATGATCTACTATCATATACCCGCAGAAAATTATAATGTTTATATGAATATACTCGGTTGTGATTAAATTTAAATATAAACATAAACTTGTACAATATTAATGCAACTGTTAGCTGACGACTGTTACTACTATTTTAAATATTACAACAAATTATTATAAATGTAACCAATACAAATATATTTATATCATACCGTAATAATTTACTTCAAAAATATGCAAAAATCTTTGCAAGAGAACCACGAACATGATATTTCTCTTACGAAATTTTCAAGATCCTTGCAAGAAATCCAGGAAAAAATTTTGGTAATTTCTTTTATAAAACTTCCAAGATCTTTGAAAGAAATTAAAGAATTAAGATGTATTCAAACACTTTTCAAGATTTTCCCAGTTTCCAAGCTAGAGATGTCACTTCCATATCACAAATCGCCATTGTACCATTTATACTTTGTGCTTCATTACAACATCGATTACGGTTCTTTATTAATAATTTCCTTGTTTGCTCGATTGTATATTAATGTTTTTTTTAACATTATAGCAATCCTAAAAGTTAATGTTATGCAGTTTTCAAAAAATGTATTCAGTTTCGGTTTTCGTGTACATCACAACCGCGCTTTCCGTTATTTGAACCAACAACTACAGAAATTAATAAATCGTTTTTCATGTGAAAATACCTTTCTAAGGTATATTTTCATAACACTGTATTAAGTTGAAAATAAATTATAACAAATGTGCATATATTTCAAAAATAACTTACTATTATTCAACATTGCACTCAACTCAACCCAAATGCAATAAATGACATATAATTTATGAGCAATGTGTTGAAAAGTATTATTTACATTTTAAAATTTACATAATTATCATATATTGTTCTAAAAGTTTGTTAAAGTTTCTAATTTCGAGAGCATTCATCTTATTTTATGTTTCCTACACACTCAAATTTGGTCTAACAAACTGAAACATTAAAGAAGCTTTTGGTAAGTATCATAAAATGGGCCGAATTGGCATTAATTTAAATGGGACAGCCGAATTTGTGCTGGGATTGGGCCAAGGTTTTCCGCCCATTTCCATCTTTGAACTAGCATAGACATACATGCATATGAAATTTCATGGGCTGAGTGAGGTGGAAATGATCATTTGCTTACTGGACAAGCCTGGTATACAGTGTATGCTTAACAATTGTCCAGTGAGCCAAATTCTACCATTTTCATTTTGGGTCTTTGGCAGGATATGTGTCGCATACCTGCTTTTGAATTGGCAATTAGTGTATACACACTGCAAATTTTAGGACAACACCGCTGGCTATAGTCACTGATCAGACTAAAGAAAGATATCGAAAACTGGTATTCAGCAATTTATTCATCAATATGAAACCACTCTGCTAGAAAAAACCTGATAAGACCTAACTGAAAAGAGACCAAACTTCTTCAATCTTGTTTACGAATGATATTAAACACATTTGCGAAAATGAACAATTTTAACACAAATAGATTATTTGTACTCAGTAAGAAGTTGGGTTTACATGTATTGATGATTTTTTTAGAATAATGTTTGGACAATTGATCGAAAAGGCGCATATACAGGGTGGCCCGTAAGTCACTTTACATTTCAAAAACTAAATAATTTTTTCTTAAATGACTGTTTTTAAATAATTCTTTTTTATTACAAAGTTTAGAGGCTGTAAGTTAGTTCTGGTTTAGTTACGAAAGAAAATGTCTCTTAAATAGCCTCCATTCTCGGCTTCACAAACTCGAGCTTTTTCTAAGCCATTCTCCATGACAGTTCTTAACATCTGAGGTTGTAGGGAAAGAACTTCCTTAAGTTCTTGAATAGTTCGGGGCTTATTTGCGAACACTTTGATTTTTAAGATATCCCCGAAAAGTCTTGTGCTGTTAGATCAGGAGTACGTGGAGGCCCTTCAAAATTGTAATTACGAGAGATTATCCGACCCTGAAAAATTGCAGTTAACAACTTCCTTGTGGCTCTAGCGGTATGAGCAACTGCTCCATCCTGTTGCCGCCAATACCCTGCCATGTTTGCTAGCTGAGGTTGAAAAAAATTCACTAGCATGTCTCGATGTCTCTCAGCAATTACAGTCACAGCAGTTTCATTTGCATTTTCAAAGAAGAAGGGCTCAATACGCCTTTCTGATGTTACTCCACACCAGACTGTGACTTTAACCGGGTGCAATGGACTCGCATGAACTTGGCGTGTATTTTCCCTGTTCCAGAATCTGGTATTCTGCTTATTCACACGTCCATTTAAATGGAAATGAACTTCATCTCCCATGATCAAGTTGTGAATAAGCTCAATGTCATTTCTTGCAGTTTCCTGAAGCCTGACAGCATAATTTAGACTTTTCTGAAAGCCTTGTAGTTGTAAAGAGTGCACAAATCTTGTAAGGGTAAATGTGCAAGTCTTTTTTATTGCGCTGCAGAGAACTCCATAAGAGGGCAAGTTCTTGAGAACGCCTTCGAGTGGATGTGGTTGAGTTCTCGTCAATACTCGGGCTCACAGCTTCAGTATTTACACTAGTACGTACTGAACGACCTCGTCCGCTTCTAGACCTATCATTTAAAGGATCATGCTTTTAAAAACGCGTCACTAAGTTGATTATCGCAGGCCTACTAGGGGGGATGTCGAACATTGGAATGACGCATATTAGATTTTTGCGTTGCAACAATTGACCTTTCATTTGCAAAGTAAAATTCAATTATCTTCACTCGTTTTTCTAGCGTAAGCTTATCCATACCAAACATTTCCAAAGACTATAGATTATAATTCTTAAATGAAAAATAGAAATGAAGACCACGGGAATAAAATGGGCTAAGTCATAAAAACACGTTTCGAGATATCGAGATAATAAAATTTGAAATCTCAGTCACTACGCAATATTGGAATTAATCAATTCTAGTGCATGTTTTCGAATGGATATAGGTTAGGGTTAGGTTATAGTTTATAGTTTCGAGTTGATTGCCATTATATATTGGGAACATAATGCGAAAAATCTTGTTTACTAAACGAAATCATTGAATTGTGATACGCGGATACTTATGAAAAAATTTAGACAAAAAATAAATCAAAAACATAAAATGATCACTCATTATCACTACTCATCACAATATCTTCGTCGACCCCAGCCAGATTGTTAAAGAATGTCTTGTTCTCCAGTTTGCAGAACTTAACAAGGCTTTGCAGATCTCTAAACTCTTCTTTACTTATAAGAATTTTCCCAGTGTAATTCTTATTAGGATTTATAAAGACTAAATTTTTCTTTCCAGTAATGGAAAAGGAGCTGAATGGGCCATTCCAATTATTCCTATATTGAACCAACTTTGGATGCTTTTTCATAAAATAGTTCTTTGATTGGCCTCATAGGAGCCGGACACATTGTTTTGAAAATTTTGCGAGAGCCAATGTGTAGTCTTTCAGCATATCCTGTTCGAATATTATTTCGTGTTAACGATTCCAAGACATCTATCACACTCCATATAAGAGTGCCCTTTCTCCGGGAACGACCATTTTACGATATCGAAACATCTTCTCATTTGCACCAAATAACGCACATACCGGATCATTGAGTAGTTTTTATTCTGCCTTGCACATGAGTCGCTGAATACTTCAAGATATTTGATCCTTGGTGGTAGTTTAGTGCTAATAAAATGGTCCAAAAACATATTATACAACTTGGTCATATTCAACTCCTCGGAAAAGTAGATTTTGTCAGTTTTCTTCAGAGAACAGTACGATTTCCGACCTCTCAAAGACCCAAAGTGATCCTAAATAGCTTGCATGACATTATCATTGTTTTCTTGGATTATTTCCATGTCTCCCACGCATGTCTGGGGTGGTTTACCTGTTAAAAAGCAAAACCCAAATAATTTATTCAACAAATAAATATAGTTCAGATTAAAAAAGTTATGAACATGAATGAGGTCATTGTGGAATAACCTCAATTTTCCATTTCATAAAGATGACTTAGCTTGTTTTATTTATGTATGCCGTTTATAAAAACCTAGCTACAGGGTGACTTAGCTCATTTTATACTCTGATATGAAAACCACCGCCCTAATGAATATTCATGAAAAATTGACTTAGCCCGGTTTAATCCTGTAGTCTTCAAATATATTTATAGAAAAAAAATTTATTTAATTTTTAAAATGTAAAATTATTTTTAATTCACTGTTTGGAAAAATACAGTTTGCTAGGTTTCATTTGTTAACAAATTTAGAGGATACACGGGCGCCATGACCCCCGGAGTCCTTCAACACTTGCATTTCTCAAGACATTATTATTTATTCAGACTAACTTTGTGTATGGAATTATGCCCAAGAGTATGTAAATGCTCGTCGCTCGTCCCTATATATTTTTCAAAAATATTTATTTCTATCATTTTTGAAACAAAAAAGCAGATTTCTATTACAATTATAATTTTTTTACGAAATAATCTTAACTATTTTTTGAATATATTTTCTGCTCTCATTAGCTCACATGCTGATTTTTAAATATCATTAGAATACTACACAATGAGTACCATTCTTATCATGTCCTATAGGTCAGTTGACTTAAATAATCATTTATTTCAACATAGCCAACTATGGGTTCCATAACCCTTAAATTTGTGGGTTCCATTATTCCTGAGATACTGTAAAAAAAGTTATCTAACCTGTTGCTGGTGGAACAGCGAGAACGAGAAACATTTTGGTCAATGATTATGATGTAGAAGTAATTGGATTATATGGTGATGTATCCACTTACTGCTTCGAAAAAACTATATTCTTGAGAGATGTATGTCAAGAAAATATTAGAAATTACAGATGTTCTATTATACAGCTTTAAAACTCAACTTTTATATACTTAATGTTTCAACCAGATTTGCTTTTGTTATGGAACCCGTGTAGTGAGGTTATAGTACCCAGTCTCAAATATTTGTGAGTACCATGACACTTCTTCAAATATATATGGTGATTGCTATATTTTATATAATATAGTGTTGCTCCCATACAAATTGATGGTTGCATTAGAATAAGTATATAACTGAAATATTTTAATTATGGTTGAACTGAATTTTAAAAAAGGGACTCATGGTTTCAATAAGAAGTACAATCCCCAATTTCTTCTTACTATGATAGCTAGTTCTAAGGATTTTGCCTTCCAAAATACATTTTACAAATTTTATGAATGAATGAAAAAGGATAGCAAACTTGCTTTGTCAGTATTGATCACATTCGCAAGACCTCTCTCAAATAACAGGTTAATTCAAAGACGAATTACAATGTAGAGTAGACTTCAAATTTTGGTTACTGTAAAAAGTTTCAATTAAAAATCCTTGTTATAAAGTAAAAAATTTTAAAAATATATTTTCTTAGTTAATTGCAAATTCAGCATCACAATAATGCTTGTACTTAGCTATTGCCAGTTCCTAATAATATTTATATAATGTTTTCGAATGGCTTGGGTGAAATGTATGATTACTTTCAAAAGAGCCTTGCATTTTTAAATTTCATATGCCATAGCTAAAAAATGAAACTTGTGAAAACGTTTTTATGGTAATACAATTACGCCTTAAAAATGATACTCGTTAACATTTTATATAGATTCTTGGTCTAAGTATATTTTTACTGGAGATATGCGGTGCATTTCGGCAGGAACGAGTAACAAAATATTAAAATCAATATATTTGTAGTTTTTTCATATCTCAATTATGAGGCAGATGATTGTTCCTATTTTTCGATGCAGTTTAGTTTTCTGTGCGTTGTAGATTTTGACCCATAAGCTGCAATCTGCATTTAAAAATCCTCAATCGTGCATGACTCTAGTCTTTATAAGAAAAATTCATTAAATCAAAATTTTTTATTGCCAATATGTTTTTTCAAAAGCATTTCATTGATATAATGAATAATATATTTAAAATTTTTTGCTGTGTAAATATGGCTATCAGTTACATTAACAGAATTTAGACAGATTCTAAAAAGTGGTGAATATTAATTTGTTTCTTACTTCTACAAAGTATGTTGTATTCCCAAAACAACTAGTCACTCAATTTTAATTAAAATGACCATGTCGTATTCACGTAATTGAATAGGTGAAGGTGTCCATATCGTTTCTCTTAGATTGAATTTTAATAAATACGAAAATGCGAATTCATTTCCTCCCATCCGTCCTTGATTGCACTCTGCTTAGATAATTATTCTCGTTAAAATGCCTACTTTAAATTCACAAATTATATTAGTGTTAAATGAATTGGTCTTGAAGTGGTCGAACCCAATTACTACTAGGTCACATAAGTGAAAATATCGAAAAATTATGGACATAAGATCAAAAACATGCATCAGTGACCAGTTAGCATTTAAAAAACCTTGAATGTGCATTAAGATGCAATCTTTCGAGAATATACTTATGCATTTCAATTCATTAATGATTGCTTCGTATTAAAATAATTGAAAATAGATTTTTAATTATTAATCTAAATTAATGGATTTCCCCATAAACTAAATTTCTTGTAAGATTAATGAAATACGATCTAAATAACAATAAATATACTATACTATGCAGGTACCAGGTGGCCAATTCAATTCCGTTTTTCATTTTTCATTTTGATCATTTGGAAAGATTAAATGAAAATTGAAATTGAAAAAGGAAATAACCATTTTTAATTTTCTCTTTTCAAATTTCATTTTGCCTGAAAAACGAAAAGGAAACATTTAAATTCCGTTTTTCGTTTTTTAATTTCCGTTTTGGTTGTTATCATTCTTATGTAATTGCTATGGTTTTGTTTTTGAACTACTATAGCTTCTCTCAATAATACAAAGAGTGGTTGTTTACCTAATATGGGCATCAATTTCTTTCAATTGCATTTGCGGTTACTGTTTATTGATTAAACACTCAATGGGATAGCAATTACATACGAATGATAACAACCAAAACGGAAACGGAATTGAAATGTTTCATTTTTCATTTTCATTTTTCATTTTTCATTTTTCGTTTTTATTCATCATTTTTCAATTTTTGTTTTTCTTTTGAAAATTTTCAAAAATGGAAATTGGCAAAATGAAATTTGAAAAGCGAAAATGAAAAATGGTTATTTCCGTTTTTCAATTTCAATTTTCATTTAATCTTTCCAAATGATCAAAATAAAAAATGAAAAACGGAATTGAATTGGCCACCTGGTACCTGCATAACTCTACGTATCTATGCAGATTGTCAAAAACGACACAATATCCAGAGAGTGGATCCAACCTACATTCTTAGACATTCTCACATATTTTACAAAAATTTTGCTAGGAACTTTGAAAAAAAAATTTATGTTCAAAAGTCCTTGAAGCTATTCATTTTAAATACCAACTAAATAATTAAAAGTACATCTACATTGAAAGAAATGTTGAAATTTAATGGAAATTCTGTTAAAAATTCATTCATAAAAGCAAGTGTTTACAAGGCTCTTTATACGAAAATCATTTTGAGCTTATTGGAACTGCAAACATGAGTTCTTAGTACTCAATACTTTCATATTCATTAGAAGTATTTGTTTTATTGCCTGAAATAAATGCCAATAGCCTCAACGAACCTTTTACAACTAATTTGAAAAGAACTTTTGATTTAAATACGATACATTTAATGAATTCTAACTGCCCGTCTTGCTAATATTCTACCTATGCAATATTTTATTCGTTTTTAACTATCGCATCCATATTTTATTAATGAATAGCTTGAAGACAGAAAAAGATAGTAAGATGAGAATCCCTGGTGTTGATTTCTGAATATTTGCTTAAAAGATTCTTCGTCACATTCGGGTACATAGCGTTTGTTTACAGTTCTATCGTACTCAAGCGTTTTATCTTGACGCAAGCTTTATTTGTATACATAGCGTTGCTTTGCTTACCATGTGAAAAATGACGTATCGTGAAGAGCCAGCAGTAAGTCATTAATAATTTATTTACGGTTTTTTCTATACGTGTTAATTTCAGTCCTTGTGCCTATCAAGTTGTACTCGTGCAGAAAAATTACCTATTATCTGATTTTTCATTAATACGTGCATATTTTTTACAAACTTGTTTGCAGATTTCCGTTTAATTCCATAACCAACTGCTAAATTCATTGTAAACTATTTGAAATAGAGATACTAACCTTCAATTGAAAATCCACTAAATATTTTAATTTATACATTCACGATAAAAACACATTTTTATTGATATTAAATATAGATATTTTAAAATGGCTGAATAACGCAAATGAAAAATAGCTATTCTTAGTAAAGAATGTTTGTGAAATGAGAAAGCAGAAAACTCAAACTAAATATTCCTCTAAGCCTTTAGTATACAGTATACACCTCATGCTACTTTAATACTCCACTTTAAACCATTCGTGAAATTCTATAGGAATTTGGTTATACTTTATACAACTTACATGGAAAGACAATTTTTCAATTATTAAGCAGTATAGCATGTACGAAGGTATAAAACTACATCATCCGTTGAAAATTACACCAGTGTTGCATAAGATTATTCAACCTAGATGGACATTGTACACCTTCAACATTTAAACACAATTTCGCAATCCTCCCAAAAATATTTCTAATATTCTCTCTCCGGAGATTCTGCCAAACAGGTCTTCTTGCCAGTTCGCTTGGGTGGTTTAGGTCCCTCGTGTGGGACGTTACTGTGGTTGACTCCTTAGCATCTAGCCCCGCAAATAAGATAAGTAGTTCTACCATTGACGCAGAGAACCTTTGAGTTAAGCAATTATATTATCTGATTAAATATAGCAACATTGTAGATATTGAATTCGAAATCGGTAATGGACGTTGAAATACAAATCGATATTTGTAATAACTAATATTAAAATCAAAATGGATACCATTTTTTTTAAAATTTAATATGTCTGTTTCGCACAATGTAATATATTGAGTTGGATTCCAAACGTGATTTCTGTAAGAGTAAAGTAATCCAAATACTGGGTCTGCTGCGAAATCTCTCGTTGCATGTAAGTTTTTGAAAAATTTCAAAGTTTGGTTGTCAATTGTGCAAATTGAATTTTTGTGTTTTTACTTGAAGCAGTTTTATCTCAATATTTAATTTCGAAATAATGTGTATACTACTATATTTTAGTTGACAATATGGCTATGCTTAGCAGTCACGGCAATCGTCTTGGGCTCCCCGGTGCAGTTTGGTTATAATATGGGTGTTATTAATGCACCAATAGATGTAAGTGTAAAATTATGCTAGTTCTTTAGGTGTTATTAAATGTACTTAGTGATCTTTACATAGCAAACAATTATGGCAAAGAACATTAGTTACGAATTAAACACTTAATGTATAACAAAGGCGAATGAAAATTCGTGGGAGAAAATGATAAAGCTGGATTACCAAATAACACCCTTATTCTATTACATACTTGAATATGTTAGAGGCTTGACTATGAAAATCATATAAAAACAAATTTGAAAAGATTTTTTTAGAATGAGTAACTGTTGTGGAGATGCAAAAAGAGATTAATTAATTATTCTTATTTCATAGTCTAATTTGTCTTATGCTTTGCAATGGCCACGCCATATAATATATAGATGAATTATATAATTTTTGCTCAAACTCAAGAACTATATATATCTTCATTTTTCAAGCTTAATTTCAAAAGAAAAGCAATTAAAAAATCAAAGTACGACATACAAAAATTTGGAGAATAGTATAGCATCTTCTAAATATAAATATGCTGGTATGTAAATTTTGGAAATTTATTTTTTTGTTGAATTTATTCATTTGGGGAATAAATTCACTGTTGTTAATACCCTTAAAGAGCCTGGAGTCCTTTTTTAAAGAAGAAACTATTTTTCCAAATTTACAAAGGATTTTCTCCAAACTTATTACCAAATTTGAAAATCTTGGGGCATGGTTAGGTCTACTTTAATGCAATTTTGAAATTTTCTATTAAAGCGCATTGCTGTGGCAGAGGTTGTTGAAAAGATTAACAAGTTTTCTCTAAAAATTTCGAATTTTTAAGTATTAAAAATGTCTTGAGCGCATTGGAGGTAACAAAGAACTTTGAATGTTTTTGATATGTGCAAAGATATTCCAAACCAAATGAGGCGTGCTTTGCGCAAAGTCAAAGGTCGCGGGGTGCTTTGAGAATGAGCACAGCTTTAATAGTTTTTGAGATATAAGAGTTTAAATTTTTTTTATAGGATCATGAAATTCCCTGGGCTGTTTAAGGTTAAGGTCCTGAAGTATTTTTTAACATTTGGGAGTAATCAAAAATATGTTAATGAGTGGAATTGCAATATTTTCAGTAAAAAGCTTTAAAAAGATATATTTATTCAAAATTTATATCAAGTTAAGAATGTGTACGGTATTGAGCAGCTAAGTTTCGATTTGTTCAATATATTTTGGCCAGTTTCAAGCAGCATACTCATTATAAGTTAATCTTGTGAAATTATGATGCAAAAGTTAAAAATCAAATTCTGTAAAAAATAATCATTGTACAATTAGACTATATATAGCAAACTGTAAATGTATTGTAGTTCAAACGTCCTTTTGAATCAATAGTAGTACAATCAATTACATTAATACAGGGTAATACTGGATCATTTTGTTATGTGATTATCTCAAGGGGATTTGGCATGTGCGTAGCAGACATTCATATATCCTGCACTTGCGAAATTTATGAGCTAAGTATATTGAAATGTATTTCAAATCAGTATGAAATTGAGATTTATTCTCATCAAGGGAAAGCGTGTTCTTGTTAACACTGAATTTTCTTAAGTCAATTTTTCGCAAATAAACCGTTAAGAGATTTCTCAGAGTCAACTGGCCTCCATAATTTTTGTGTCTCTAACCACTTGTTACATAAATCACGACCACAGCAATTATTATTGGGTGGGCATACTGATAGGTGTACAACCGGCATGCCCTTAAAGCAGTACCTTACACTGAGGCTACAATACAAAATCAATAATAGAGTTAACTTCACTGTAGCCTTTTAAAGATGTCTAATTATTGTTTTATTTTATACTCATACATTTGTCATCTATATGTATTCAAAGTGTCATCAAAATCGATATGTTAGAACTGAAGAATACTTTAATTCAAAAATGACCATTTAAACATGATTTGTACAATTATTGATTTAGTTGAACATCAAAGTTACTATAATCAATGTAGGTAATTAAAAACTACTACCAATCTCGCTATCAAGAAACTTATGGATACTCAATAAGTGAGAACCTGCTTCGTTGGTGTTGGGGTCTCACAGTAGGTTTATACGCAATTGGTGGAATGTTTGGCAGTGTTATCTCAGGAATCCTGGCGGATACTATTGGAAGGTAAATACCTATAAACCCTTAATTCAGTTCAGGTTTGTTGATTTTAACTGCACAACATATTCATGTTTAAAATATTTCTAAGTTGATTAAAATACATTAAGACGTAATATTCGCTACTGAATCAATATGGTTATAGGAACCTTGCAGCAAAAAAAGGCAATTGTTTAAAGTTGCATATGATAATTGAAAAATACAAAAAATAGTTGTATGCATGATCATGATGCCAAAATATAACATTGTTTTTATATATAGATCTTAAATCAATTTCAATATTTGTACTATACAAATTGTGGGCATATATATATATATATATATATATATATGTATATGAAATAACTGGTGCTAAGTAATTTGGTGATGCGTATATATGGCGCAAAATATAAAAATAAATATTTAGCCCCAATTTTCAAAGTAATTTCACTTAAATTTTATAATGTACGTCCATATACTTATATATATATATATATATAGTTATATATATATATATATATATATATATAATAACTGGTGCTAAGTAATTTGGTGATGCGTATATATGGCGCAAAATATAAAAATAAATATTTAGCCCCAATTTTCAAAGTAATTTCACTTAAATTTTATAATGTACGTCCATATAACCCGGAATTGTATTTATCTTTTAATACTTAATTCTAATGGATTACCTTATGTTCTTCGCTTCTCATGCATGCATAAATTATAATCGTGGAAACCAAAAAAATGACTAAAATCTAAGGGAATTTTTTATTTTAATTATAATTGCCACATAAGCAATTCAATTTCCCACAATTTCTACAGAGGGGTGAAATCCAATAGAGTAAACAATAAATATTTGGTAGTTATGTAGTTAATATTATAGCATTGTATGACTATTGATAAAATGCTTAAAAATAAACTAGATATACACATTTGTGACTGGAATGCTCAGAACCTCCTCCTGACCTTGTTTTCATGCATAATGGTGCGCGATGTCATACTACAAAACTTGTTGCAAAAAGTCTTCGAATTGAAGCTGAAGGTTTTTTATTGGAAAAGAAATTCTTCTGATTTGAATCCAATCGAGAATCTTTGCGATATATTGAGGACTAAAGTTAGTAGAGAGCATCCCACAACCAAAAATCAACTCATTGCATCATAAAACAGATATTGACACAGAAATGAAACAATCCATACACCTTATCAGACTCTCATTAAATCAATGCCAAAGCGTGTGGGATCCTGTATGAAAGACACTAAGTACTGAAAAATACTTCTATAAACAATAGTGTATGTTTTAATCTCATTACTAACACAGACTACTATAATTTTGTATTTTGAATTTTACCAGAGTTTAAAAAAACGTTTTGTACATAAACTTTTTTCTGTTACTCTATTGGATTTCACACCACTGTATATATTCAATTTACAATTATTCAAGTTTGCCAAAAAGCTTCATTCTAATTTCAAATTGCTCGCTGAGACTAAATGAAGTGTGTAGTCAGTATATTGCTCGCGATACACGGATACATGCAAAAACGCAGATAATTTACCCTAGGAGTTAATATACGTACATACAAGAAGTTTATTTATTTATATATATATATATGTATATATATATATATATATTCAAAGAATTGCTCAAAATTAAATTTTTCAAATTTCCGTTTGTAATATAAATATATGTAAAGTTTATATTTTGTAGGGTCAAAAAATTTTTAGAATAAAGTTAGTAGCCTTGACGCTCTCTTAGATGATACATGCAAGTTTCAACTCAATATTTAATACGAATACGGATCTGAGAAGTGTATTTTTTAAGAATTGAATGCATTTTTTATAATTCTTCGAAATATTGGACATGTTAAAAAAGAATTGGAATATTTCGTTATCCAAGAAAATTTTGAACGCTGACACTTCAATGCAGGCAGGTCAGACAATATATTGTCTTTTTGATGATAGAGATTAATTTAAAAGACAAAATCATCGAGATACTTTCTACAAATTTGAAAACATTTGGCTTCATGTTGTTGAAGCTTGTCAAAAAACATTTTCAGTTTTATGGATTTTGTATTATCGATGAGCAATTAGTACCTTTTCATGGGCGCTGTTTCCTCAAACAGTACTTGCTCAGCAAACCTGACAAGTATAGATTAAAGTTCGTTTTGCTTGTTGACATTGACTCAATGCATGTACTAGAAAACTCAATGGAGACGTCACCAAAAATCTTTGTGAAATAAAATTAAAAGAACTTACTCTACCCCATATAAGCACTGGGTGGAACTCTACAATGAACAATTATTTTACCTCAGCAAACTTGGCTGATTCCTGGCTCTCAAAAATATGATTTTGTTGAGAGCACTAAGAAGTTCTTGCCGAGAAATGCCAATTGAATTATCAAATTAGCAAATGTTTTGAATAATTTTTACCCTGTTGATATTGAAGTACCTCATCACCTCCGTCAAGTGAACTAAACCACAAAGATGCTTCATGTGCCCTCGTAACATAGATGTTAAACTCATCAGAAAGTGTCATAAATTTGAAAACTTCATTTGTAGGAAACATTGCTTGAAAAAGATGATGAAAATTACTTGCCCTTTTTGCATGGGACATTAGCATTACATATCAAACAAAAACAGTTTTATGTTTTTTCTCGTACGTAAAATTTTTGTTTTCTGTTTCATGTATTAATGTCAAAATTAACTGGCGTCGTTTTTCACCCTACTCATGCATATGTGTTATTTGTCTCACCTATGCACTTAAAGGTTAAGAAATTTGGAAATACTCGGATATTAACACATCTCTTGTTAAGTGCGTTTCTCTGTCATGGTAAAACTTTGTGGCCAGAATTATTCCTGTTTGAACATAAAAATATTAACTTATTTCTCTAGAAAATGTGTAGTGCTCAGTTGAAGTCCATAGCAGTAATAACTAATTTCAACAATTTTGTTTTATGTAAATAGATCCCCTAACTCCCATCCAAGTTCACCTGGACGGACACCTGATCGGGTGTGATTTAATGATGAAAATAGAAGAAAACAGGATTCCCTATCCAGTTAGTCTTTCAGATTTAGATATTATTTAGTGAGTTATGAGTGTTTAATAACTTTTTTCGACCATCACAAATTGTAAAAAATTCCTGAATTGTTTAGTGCTAATATACACATTATGAAGATTGAAATGCGTACTTGTAGCCGTCTGTAGGCCTAGATGTAAATAGTCTGCACATTTTTAATGTGTAGGCAGTCTAAATTAATGTTGGGTGCGCACTACCACTTTATACACAATGCTTATCAATGAGTCATATTGAACCAACTATCTGTTCCTGTTCTTTGGAAGAAGGCAATAATAACTCATATTATGTAGAAGAAATCCCTTGATAAAAATGTTCTCAGTAATTATCGTCCTGTATCATGATTATTTTTCATTTCGAATTTGCTGGAAGGAGGTGTCAATGGTAAACTACATCAATAGCTTTCATGAAATCAGGTATTTCCCGTCATGCAAAACGTTTACCGTCAATTTCACAGCTCCGACTAGAAATTGCTTCGAATGCAGAGTGGCATCCTCATGCGATTGATCAACCCAATGTTCGTTGCTGATGATATTTCTGGATTTATCATCTGCGTTTGACACGATAGATCACGATTTTCTACTGGAATGACTAGAAAATAGATTTGGCATCTGCAGCAATGCTCTGCTCTGGATTAAATCTTACTTAATGAGAATGCAGTCAGTTGTTATTAACAGATGTATTTCTTCTGATTATGCTGTTAGCTATGGTGTCCTTCAAGAGTCTGCCCTTGGTCCGCTACTATTTCACCTTTCTGTTGCAGATATTGATATTTATGTGCTATGCCATCAACTCTATGCCATGCTTAAATCACCGGACTCTGATGATATCGACAAGTTGTAGGATTGCATTGCTCGTCTCTGCGCGTTGTATGCATTTAACATATTTTTTTACAATTTGGGAAATTGTTAGTGATGTCTACGACCCGTGTCGTGCGAACATACTTAACCTTTTACTCGAACTGTAAACTCTACTCATGCTTTACTTGCATTGGTCGACAAATTTGGAATAGTCTTCCTCTCAGTGTAGATTGGTCTGTGTCTATCTCAGAGTTCAAATCTAATCTCAACATGTACCTAATTAGTTCTGCCTTCGTACATATTTGATTTTCATTCTACTGGTATGAGACCTTTGGTATATGGTTATATACAAATATCCATTTATTTTTTATATTACTGTTATTATTTCCAAACTTGTAGCAGTGCATCACAAATATCACTGCTAAGCTGTACAATAATAATAATAATAATAGTAACTCAACTATGATGGAAATAACTAAATGGTCTTGTCTAATTTTCACTTTTACGTATTACCATGTATTTGATCATACGTTGCTTATTTGTAAAGCTATTTTATTTGTTTTTGAGTTTTTTTGAAAAATTTTAACTTAAAAATGTCTTTTCCTCAGATTGGTCTATGATTAGCCTGACGATTTGGCTTTTGTGAAAAATATCACACAGGACCGACAATACGTGTCCAGTTATTCTACCGCAGTATGTGTTCTTGTCAGCCTCATATCTGCATGCTGCTTACTATCTCCTACTATACTAGACAATACTACTAAGTGTCTGCGCCATCTTGTGTTCGCTGTATTTGTTAATGATAGGAATATTGATTAACTAATACTTTCGTATATGAATGCTGTTATTAATGAAATTCGTTTTAGAAATTAGATGGATATTCATGGTTGTATTTTGAAATATTGGAATTTTTTTGTTTTTTTCAAAACTGTTGAAGAGCATTTTTTGTCATTCTTTTGACGAAACCCTCTTGCTATCGGCACGTAGTTTTATTACGAAATTGAAATTCCATGATTTAAGACAGTTTATACGATAGGTTTTCCCTAATGACTTTTCTTTATTTACGAAGCAATTATCAGATTAACTAAATATCAGTTGCGTCTACATGGTAAGTTTTTCTTGGTAGGTTTTTGTGTTTCTACGTCAATTATGTTCTGTAATGCTTGCAAATGTGTTTGTTGAACGGATAGGTAAAACGAACCATACCATTGGTTTACTTTATGTTCAAATGTTAGAGCTGGGTGCCAGCCGGCTGAGCCGCTGCCGCCGGCATATTTTATGTCAGCCAGTCGCTGGACAATTTAGACGGCTGAGCCGATTGATAACTAAACCTATTTCAAAACAAACGAAATGTATCATAAAACGGAAACCGCATTTAATGAATTTGATGTGGTAGTGACGTTTAACATTGATTTGTTATTCTCCCCAACGTTGACCCTTTTTATTACGTTTCATTAAGTTTTTTATTACGTTAAATGTGTTTCAGTTTTTTTATTGCTTTTTTTTGAATTTTAGTTTAGGTTATCTTTTATTAATCCGATTGCCTGTAAGCGCATAATGAACCTTTTTGCAGATAGATAGTTTCACAATACTGCTTGCATCATATACAGTTTTTACAGGGCTATTGGCCTTATAGGGTTTCTATATGGAATATTATACAGTCTAATCCAATTCTATAGATTTCCCTCAGCCGGCTGCGCCGCCGCCACCGACCTTATCGGGTCTGCGCCACCAAAAGTAGTCGCCAGACGGCTTCGCCCACTACTATCAAATAGCTTTCCTCCAATCAGAATTTTGTTAAAATAGAAGAACCCACAGGGGATTCTTAATTTGCGTTTACACGATAAGTTTTCCCATACATAAAGAAAAGTCATAAGGGAAAACTTCTCGTGTACACGTGGAAATTCTCCATATGCGGGCTCTTGTTCCTACATTTTATTATGCTGAGGAAATAAATATTCAGGGCTCAAAACTTCGAATTGTGTAATAAAATCAATAGTCTCACTGTATATGAAAATACATATATATATGCAAAAATATATTTTGAACATGCTATTAATGTGCACTTCTCAAATTAACATGCCTTAGCAAAGCAAAATCTAGTATTTGTTCACTTGCGCTTTACATCAGAATGTGTAAAAATTTACTCAAATAAATATATAATTTACTTGCGTATGCATTCATTAAGAACAAAAGCAGTTATATGCTCAAGGCAATCTATAATACAGGCCATGACACTGGACATATTTGTTTTCTAGCGAAGGCTGAGCTACTATCAGAAGTGTCTGTTAAAGTTAATATAAAATAACTACATAATTTATCATGTAAGCAACAATAGTTATGACGGTTGTTTAACAACATATAGAAAATGTTTTCAAATGTAAAACACACATTAAATAAATAATGTTACTTTTAACGAAATTTAGCAATTTTTAGATTTGAAGCATAATCTTTACTAAAACCGTTCTCTAGTTTAGCTCTGTTAAAAATCAAGAGATATTTAGCTACAGAATTGTAGCTCTAGCTGTTGCACACCTCTAAGACAACATATTAACTCAAAAGTTTGCACTTCCTTTATTGTAGACAATATTTTGATCAGCCTGCAGTGGCGTTCCCAGGGGGACATGGTGGAATGTCCCCCCTTGTTAGGTTTCCAAATTTAATTTTGACTGGATAAATCAAAAAATTTTTTGTAAAAAATTGAAAAATTTAAAATCTAGAATCGTGAAATGCATTCTTTAGGGTCTATTTTCTCAATATTTTCAAAAATTTTCGCGGGGCTTCGCCCCACATTAGGGAATAACAATGAATTCATGGGTACGCCCCTGTCAGCCTGCACTAGAAAATAAATACATCAAGTGTCATGGTTTTTATTATAAATCGCCTTGTGTATGCACCACCAAATACATTGATAATCCATTTAAAATCCATTTAAATTTGCATGTGTAATTTTTTTCTCATTCTTTTACAGAATGTTCTATTTTGAATATATATTTATATATATACATGTATATATATATATATATATATATATATATATACTAGGGTGGCTAAGCCAGTCAGATGAGCTTTTGCCTGAAACCCTTGAAATCATTAAGGTCTGGTCAGGCATGAGTAATCTGCATTTTTGCATGTATTCTGATACATTTAACAAAATTTAACGAAAATTTTTCTTCATTTTTTAAAATTTTTTTAATGGTTCTCCTTGTTAGCGCTGCTTAACATGCATTATAACACATTGATTATAAAAGAAAAGCACTTAAGGGGGGGCAGCTGCGAACACTTAATTAAGATGTTGTCTTTTCCTTAAAAGTGAAAATAGTTCACAACCATTCAAGATGTCATCAATAAACAAGTTGCTAAAAACAGACGATTGCATTTTGTATAAAATTTCTTTTGTTTAAAAACTTGTTGCTTACATTTTTTTTCGTAAAAATGGGTGTCACCCCCCCCCCTGTTTTAGAAATCCTAAACGCGCCTCTGAACCCAATCATAATAATTTTGAGGCTTTCTCAAGAAACCACACTTAAACTCAATGTTAAAATTCTCAAAGTCAATTTTTTTATACTTTCAGCTTCTCTTGCTAATAAAAGAGATTTTCAAGTAGACTAAACTAAGGCATTGTATTTCTTGAGGATGACTTCATATTGTATTCATTATTATGCATGAACATCCTAATCCATTTTTTGTAAAAAAAATTGCTTTGCCAAACCCATCATTACCATTCACAACACTAATCAATGCATAGATTGATACAAACACCTGCAGCCCAGATTTAAGAATATAAAATTGTGCATAGGGTGTCAATATCAAAGAATTCAGTAACAGTGAATTAACTGATAAGGCCCACTGGTGATGTGTAGCAGGTGTACCATGGTAGAGGTTTTTGCAAATGAAATATAAAATATCTTCATCTTTGGAGGCTTTAGGCAAAAGTTTAAATCATAAGACCATCGAAGAGATCAAATTCATATATATATATATATATATATATATATAAAATCATTTTAGAAAACTTTGGATAAAATTTTAGTTGTTTATCTCTAACCTGTATAACGGTTAAACTAGTGGCATTTGAAACGATTTATTTCTCTTTGAATTTAATATAAATCAGTTATGTTGTAATCGCATGCATTTTAGAAAACCCGCTTTAATGCTAAACAATTGTGTAGTAATCGTTGCTGGAATCATGATGTTCGCAGCAAAGTATATAAAATCATTTCCAGTAATGCTTCTTTTCATGGTGTTGGGGAGATTTGCAGTTGGTTGCAATGCTGGTATGGCACTTGATAAATTTAATTTTGTAATCAAACTGCAATTTATTTGTTGATGTTGTTATTTAGACAACTAGTAATTTATAAATTACCAAGTATTTTGAAACTGTAATTGTTGTATCGGAGAGAGCACTTTTAATAGTAATTTAAAACAAATTAATTGCATTAAAGAATTAATTCGATGTTAATGAATTATCCCCAGCTGAATTGCTAAATCATTCTTCTTCCAAATTAACAACGTGATCCTAAATCAATGTTTCACGTTATAAAATTAGTGGTGTCTTGTTAACGATTAAATTGTTTTATGTTATCTTAAAATGACCTTCGTATGCATTTTGAATACAAAAACTTTCGATTCTCTATTTTAAGCAATTTTCCTTCTATGATGAGGATGTTGCTACATACCAAATATGCATGCAAATATTTTTAGATTCGTATTGGTCCAGAGCCTGAGACGCAACCGTGTCACGAAAGACAACTCGGTGAACCAGCGACCAGGCTAAAACTGTGACTTGGTGACTCGTTGTTGACCCGGTTGACAAAAATTTAAGCAAAACAACAATTATCAAGCAGAAGGTAAAATTTAGGATTTTAAGGAATTTTTATTAGTTAAAATGCAGACTACTGTTTGTGATTCCAAAGTGCTTGGATGGGTTCTGGCAATATTTTGAGTAACCCTCTCTTCATCTGAACAATTTCTCTCAGATTGTTTTGGTTATCCAGGTACGAATCACATTTTTCTTGCGACATTCGCGAGTGTTGGCAATGCTACTGCTATTGTTTCCATTCTGGAGAATCTCATCATCAATTTTGGTTAAAACTATTTAGTGTTATCCAAACTAGAGATTGTCGAACACAATTGTAAAGGGGAGAAGAAATCATTGTACTGTAATATTTGTTTGAAGTGGCGATTTAATGGTTGTGTGGTATGAAATGGACTGATTGATAAAGAACATGCTCCTCTTAACCAGGATACAAAAACAGATGTCGTGCTTACTGCATAAAAATGAAAAATTAAGTAATTCAACACTGATGTCATTTAAAAAAATGTCAATATATTGAATTGCCTGGAAATTACGAAGTTTGAACACAAATACTTACTTACTCAGTGACCCGATTTTAGAGTGTTTTTTCAAAATATTGAATCATCGAGCTGACTCTAGAGACCTTAAACCGGTGACCCACTTGCATGTCTCTTGTGGTGGTATTGGGTTTACAACGATTTTATTACGATTTGCAATAATTTTAATTCTCTATTATTTAGGTGCAAATACGATTGTTGCGCCAATGTACACAGCTGAGATTGCTCCTGTACATCTGCGAGGCACACTGGGAACGCTTTTTCAATTTGGTGTGGTATTATCATTAGTTACTGCACAGTTTCTGGGAATGAGTTCTCAATTAGGTGAGTTAGAAATTATTAGTTAATCTTGTGGACTACTCAGACTTTAACTCTTCATGATATTTCCGGAATTTTTTTCTTTATTCTAATCCGATGTGTGATGTTTAAAAACGTAGGTAGATGAACATTATAATTTTTTGAGATTTATCAAATTTCCAATTATATGCCAAATATCTAGAACCTATAAGCGTATGCTTAATGATATATCCAATAATAATAATGCATGCATAATGTTTTGCGTACCAACGGGTGTCAGAAGGCTCCATCAACGTTTAATAGAAATTCAATTTCGACCTAGAATATTGTTTCTGTTATAGGTTTAGGTGATGAGATGGGCATATGATGAAAACTTAGGCCCACATAAAGCTCGGCCTTTATAATTTAATGCCAATTCAATCATTTTTATTATTCTTGTCCAAGAAAATTTCTACAATTTTTCTGTTTGCTAGACCCATAGAAACTTCTAATAAAATCCTTAATTGAGTTTCAAAAAGTATATTATGCTTAAGTAAAATTTTAAAATGCAAATTTTTTTTAAACACTTTGTTTATAGCTTATATAGCATTTACTGCATTTTGGTTTAATTGTTGTGAAATAGTCTGTTTTTTTTTAATTTCGTCCAATTTTTTCTAACATATCAGCTCATGTCAATTTCTGGTTACAACCATCATCAGCATCATCCACTCTCGTGATGAATTCAGTTCAGGCTCTGGAATCCCTATGGATCAAAGTTGTGCAATAAATTGAAAGTTTTGTGTTTGATAATGCATTTTTTAATCTTAAGAAGTACTTTTTGAATTTAGGTAATGAAGAGAATTGGAACATTCTGCTTGGCATTGTTGTTTTGCCAGCCGGTTTTCAGGCAGTTGCACTCTCTTTCTGTCCTGATAGTCCAAGTTATTACTTAATTAACAGAAAGGACATCGGTGCAGCCAAAAGAGGTATTCATAAAATTTCATATTAAATAGCATATAAATTTTCTTAAATATACCTTTAGGATTATTGACATTTTACGAGGAAACTGTCCGTGCTATGCACGGAGAGTTCAATGGGCTGTATTAGATATTTGATAAATTAATAAACTTTAAACAAACCATATGTTGTATTTTTAATATTTTAGGTACGAAATAAGTTATAAATGTGATCATCATGCATTGGTAAAATTATTTTTATTCACAATTTTAGCATATGACACTCCTTAATTATCATTTAATATTATAAGCACATTCAAAGCATGTTAACACCTAATGCAAAAGAATATATAGAATCACAACAAAATGGAGTCCATTATTGTAGGTGTATAGATATAATACTTCTGTCAAAAAATGTATGGAATATAGGTTTTAACTCAATTTTGATTAAGTTGATTTAAAGGCAATTTTGAACTTTAAAATTAAGGTTGTTATTCAATTTTGCCAGTAGTAATATAAGTGAAATTGGGGAAATATTGAATGAAGCATATGTATTGATTATCTATAATAGCAGTATAAAACGACGTTTTTCAAGAAATGTGGTTTTTAATGTCGCTTATAGTGATAAATAGGAACGTCTACTTAATGTTTATAATCTAAGTAGGAGTTAATATTTTAAAGTTTTCTATATTTAATACTTTGTTTCAACGAAAATTTAAGTAAATCTAGAAGTAAGCACCAATACTGGGGGCTGTGATAATGTTAACAAGCTTATGCACGTAATTGTCATTATATACTTATACCCTCTTGCTGCAGTTAAAAAGAATGTGTTATTCAATTTTTTTCTATTTTGTTTGAGTGCATCATTTCAGAGCGATCACTACGCTTGATATTATAATATCAATGGCCATTTCAAATTATGTGAAATGTTTTAGTCAAATATTTTGCACAAACCATAGACAATCATTACGTTCAAACCGCAATTCCTGAGTATTAAGGTGATTTACTTTGAAAGTCACCAGATATTATATGTAAACATTTAACGCTCTCCATTTCAAAAGTATCTCGCCATTCAGCAGTGATGATTCCATGAAGCAAATTTAGAAGAACCCGGTAAAACAATACTAATTTGAACATTTTCATCACCATTGGTGTTATTGCATGATGGATAACTTACTAAAACTGAAACCGTAGGATCTGAGTTCAAGATTAACTACATTACAAGCAAATTCACAACAACGAAATTAACTAATCAATACTCTAGCCATTAAAGTACAGTTCATCATAATTAATAAAAAGAAATTATCAAATCAAGTCTGTATAAAGATTCTTAAATATGAAGACTATCTGTATTTCTTAAGTATTAAGAAATCAAAATATTTTTTCACTAAGCGTTCCTTAGCTGAAATTACAGAATTCATAGAAGTTCATAGTCTTCTAATACAAACCATTAAAAGTAGCTTGGGGTGGAATTCTATTCTAGAGATTATCAATAAACGGTTAGTTATGATGCTCAGGTACAGACACATTTGACCAATACTTCTACTTAAATTGTGATCTAACTATTAGTAAATGAACAGTTTTTTAAGCCTTGACAGAATATCTAAGTAAATGCAGCAAAGGGTAAATGCAAATGTTCTAAGTCGTAAATATGAACTCAATTGAAGGTAAAGGTAATTTGAATATATATATATATATATATATAACTATAAAATTGAATTGTCGTCTGTATGTGCGCTATGCACGCCTAAACTACTGGGCGGATTGTCACCAAACTTTGCATGGTGACTCCCTATCACCCTGGGAAGGTTTTAGGGGGGTCAAAATGGGGGTCCCAGGGNATTCATACCACGAATACCATTGATTCCATCAGACACACCATTTGAATTCAAGAGACTTCAATTTCCAGTGAAATTAAGCTTTGCTATGTCCATTAACAAATCTCAAGGACAATCACTGAGAGTTGTTGGCCTAAATCTTCTAGCACCATGTTTTTCTCATGGACAGCTATATGTTGGATGCTCAAGAGTTGGATCTTCGAAGAATTTATTTATATGTACCCCATTGAAGGATCACACAGAAAATATTGTTTATCAGGAAGCACTTCAGAATTAATATTTGTTTAAAGTATGCTGTCTTTAAGAATAACATGCATCAATGCCTTATAAACTTAAGCTGTATGCATAACATGTGACTTATTTTAGAATAAATATCTTTACTAAAACATATTATCGTCTTTTACTTTTCAAATACCCCGGGCAACGCCGGGTACCCCTGCTAGTTGAAAATAATTGCCACTTCTCAATTAATTAATGACTCGTTCCTTTTCTGACTGCTTAAGGAGTCTGATTTAAGCAAAAATAATCACCTGCGCAGCAAGGTATGAACTATATTACAAAAATTTATGTTTCTGAGCCTTTGTCATAAATCTGAAAGGGAATATGACCAGATAGAATTGGGTTAGATATATTTCATTTTAATGCTAAGCTCAATATAAAGCCTTAAAAGGCTGAATCAATTTGAGCAAAGCGAGAACAAAAATCAAAATACAAAAATACCACTTCGTTTGTAAAATGAGTTATATTTGGTTGCTTTTTTAAAACTCACGTCTGTAAAACTATGTGAAAAAAAATGTTTAGCTATATGTAAATTCTTTGGCCGTGCATATATTGAAATGGCAATAAGTGAGATTCGTGCAGAAGATCGACAAGACAAGCAGGAAGGTCAAATGTCCCTGCATGAGTTACTAACTAATAAAGTTTATCGTGAACCACTTCAAATAGCATTCATCCTGCCAATTGCTCAACAGTTATCTGGAATAAATGCAGTAAGTTTATATAATTTTTAAGTTGTCAAGTCATATGTTTAACAGAGACTATTGAAGTATTGCATGAACCAAAAACAAATGCAGGATTAGGCAAAGTGATAGTCACTTAAGTCAGTAATTTCAATGTCATTAGCCAGTTTTTCCGCTATTTTAAAGGTTGTTCACATTAGAATGCACCGTAGTTGTTATTTGATAAAGAGAACTAATAGAAAATTGAAACAAATTAACTAAGCAAATCAAATTTCGATATAAAACAAATATATAGAGGATGTGTAATACCAATTCTATCCTATAGCAACTTAGTATGCAGCTATAAAATGTCTATTAAGCAGTTTTAAAGTGCTGAATTAACTACTATAATATTATTGGGGTTGTTTTTGGTTCCAAGGATAGTATGCGCAGTTCTTAAATAAGTAAAAGTAGAAAACTTTACAATGTATATAAATTTAGGTGAATTTCTACTCTGTAAAGATATTTGAAACCGCTGGACTGACCGATTTTGAAGCAAGATGGGGATCTATTGGTACTGGAGTGTCTCAATTCCTTATGATAATGCCAGCAGTACAGTATTAATATAGTAATTTATTTATTGGTAGCGTAATTGGATCTCTTTTCACTTAGTATAATTCTGCGATTCGTTTTGAAACTTAACTGTAAGCCTAAGTTTACCTCAATATTTGGGTAAGTATTCAAAAGCCTTCTAGGGGAAGGAAAATTTTGTTATTCATTAATTAGGCTCTTTAAGTTAGAATAAGTTGAATCAGTTAGGGATTCTTAACTCTAGATGATAGCTCTCTTCATGGAGCGATATTGATTTATCGATTGCTACAGATGCATCAAATTTACCGTTAGAGGTTTAGCTCTTAGCAAAATTTGTTTCACTTACAATAAATAAATATAATACTTATTGAATCATTTTTAAAGTTACAATATTAGTAGTAACCACTTTGCCAAAGAAGTCTGTAGCAGAGGACTCAGTTATTACATATTTAATTACTTGGGACTGCTTGACATAGTATTTACGTTCTGCAATGTATTTGATTTAGAAGAATTTTTTGCCGTGTAAAGCCTTTGACTATGTTGTAGACCTGATCTTGATTTCTTACTTTAATGCATTGCCCATCAAGTGAATGAGCATTTGAATACATGGACAATCGATGTAAAATTTAGAATTTTACATAAATTGGCATATATTTAAAACAAATTATTCTAAACTAATCAATTTCCTGGAATATAACTCTACAATTCCTGCAAAGTTCGCACTACTACACAAGGCTTGATTGCCTGAATTTCTTTTTCTTTCTTGTAATTGACGGTATTTTTAAATAAATTTTGTCATTGACCTTGGTTTTATTCATTGTTTTAATTTCTTGGGAAATTACAAATTCAGTATCACTGATAACATTTTAGTACCAAGAAAACTAATGCTTCTTAAATCCAAAACGGAATAAGATTGGCTTGTCGCTATAAAAAGTTGCTAGAAAAGCTGATTCATTCAAATATAATTATGTCATTATATTAGCGGAAATGAATGTAAAGTTTTTGTAGGCTTTGTGTACGTCTAAGCCAATGTTTTTTAATTCATTGACGTCTCGAAACTCAAAAAACATTCTTGTAAATAAATGAATTTTTTATTTTGGTAACGGACAAAAGGATTGCACAACTTTTAAAAACCTTTACATGCAGTCTTCTGTGATTATGCTCCAACTGGTAGAATCTACATCCTAACAAAAGCATGTTGTAAACGGTTTCTGAAACTAAAAATGCGCCTCGTTGCATATATGATTATATTCAGCATTCTGTAGGATTTAATGCTCTTAGAATTTAGCTTTATACTTCATTCAAGAAACCTCCTTGAAAATTTTTTCATTTAAGTATTGTTTCAAAATCAAAATCGAAATTTATTTAGTAGCAAATCCTACCTCATTTGAGGGCTTCAATTCTGCTCTTTTTTAAATATATTCTACATCAATAGCTCAAAAATACACTATTTTTTGACAATCTAAATTTTAAGAGCCGATCAAGGTTCTTTAGATAGGTAGCGATATTTGTGAAACATTTTATGCATTTCTTATTTGGGTATTTAAAGAATTTCTATTTTTGCAGAAATACATTAAGTAAAATATTTGATTTGTCCAATATTTGAACTAGTTAATATACTAATCGTTTCCTGATTTATTACATATTAAATCAATTGAAATCCAAAATATTTTTTAGATATTTCTTATGGATAGAGCAGGAAGACGAACCCTTCTTCTCTATGGGGTATGGGGAATGGGGTTGTGTTCAGGATTAGTGGTTATTTTTACAATAGTGTCAGCTACATATCCTGTTTTCAAATGGGCCCAATTGGCGTCTGTATTTGGAATAATGGGATCGTTTAGTATGGGTCCAGGGCCTATTCCTTGGTTAATCACAGCAGAACTTTTCACACAGGGCGCGAGATCTACAGCTATGAGCATAGCGGGAGCCATTAATTGGATCATGACGTTTTTTGTTGGACTAGTTTTTGAATCAATCATGGTAATATTTAATGAAATATATATATAATATATTCACACTGGCAAAATAATATGCAGATGAAGAACTTTTTACGATTGATATAATATTATTCGAATCGAATTTTAGCTAAAATAGTAAGCAATAATTGGAAGTGGGGCTTCGGCTCAAATTTATTCACTGATATTGGGTTTACCTTGATGATAATCGATCATAAAATACTTTATTTGAATAATATGAATGATTTCTTCTATCTTCAGTGTCAAATTTGTGAATTTGCATTTGAAGTAAAGATATGCAGCTAAGGACAAATTTGTAGCAGTTGCATGGTTTCATCGTGATATTTTGGCCGCTTCTAAAAGCTGTGGCTATACATCACGACTTAAACGAATAATGCTATCGATTTTAAAACAATCAATAAGGTAAACAACGTCGATCCTTAAGTGTATAAATGTATTATTCTTATTCAAAATATCATTTTATTTGAATTGAATGTCAAACTAGTTGTTTAGAAAGTTCTGGATTATTATACATTTACTATTTTTGTTATTCTTGATTACATGTTTTGGTTATTCGTTTTTCTAAAAGTCCCCGAAACGAAAAATCGGTGTATTGAAGACATAGTACAGTCATTTCGTAATAAAGTTCGTAAAAAGCATTTAAAGGTATCATTTATTAAAATAAAAGTAAATTTAATTCTTACATTTGATTTTCAATCATTTACGTATTAGCAAGCGCCAAATATTTTAGAAAGTGCACCCAAGAAGGCGACATTCTCCAATGCGTACAGTAGAAGAAGACTTAATGGATAGTGAATATATGTCTTAGTTGATTTGTAGTGTATTTTACGGTAAAATGAGTTAGTTTCAATTGTCAATAAATTTCAAAAAAAAATTTGTATTATTGTATTAGCCTTAGGGCTGCTTCCTGTTGTGAAAAGTAGTAGAACTCTGCTTTACAGATGTAGGTTTGTGCGAGGTGTGAGTTTAACCTCATATTGATCTATATATATATATATATATATATATATATATAAGTTTGTCCCATAAATTCTGTTACAGCTGCAAAGGAATCTATTTTTCATCAGTTACTTTTTGAAATAAATGTTGATTATTACATGTATTAACAAAATCAAACTATTCCTCAAAGTACAGTTCATCATCTCTCACCACTTTGTGCCGTAGTCAGATAATGCAAAATCTAGGCGGGTGCGATAAAATCTCAATATCGTTCAACTTCTCAAATTTCTCCGTAGTCCTCGTGACAGTATGTGCTCCTGGCATTGTCCTGCTGAAACAAAAAGTGCTTTTGACACACTAAATTGGGATATGTCTCAACCAATTTGCCGTGAACGCGGTCCAATTTTTGGCAGTAGAGTTCAGGATTGATGGCACGACCATTTGGAAAAAGTTCAATGCATAGAAAGCCTTCGAAATATCACTAAATAATTTTTTGGTATACAGTACACATGCAAGGGAGAACAACTAATTCCTATCTGGAAGTTGAGGGTACGCATTAAGCATTTTATGTACATTAGTCTACAAATGCATTAATATATAACTTAGCAATAGCTATATAT
>CABFPE010000320.1:669520-695035 GCA_900660155.1 Hofstenia miamia | reverse complement strand
CCCCCTGCTGTTTCATCAATCCAGCAACCGCCACCGCCAGCAAAATCATCACTACTGGCGCGTGCGTGTCTCTCTGCAGCCAGCCAGCATATTTCTGCAAGCAAGCCAACGTCCAACGACAAGAGAGCGGCTCTAATCAGCGAGCTGGAGATGTTCTCCCAACAACCTCTTCAGCCAGAGTCCGTTCAGCCACTGATGTACTGGGCTGAGACAAGCAGTTTCCCGAATTTAAAGAAGTGTCGAGGGCTGTTTGCTACCCAGGCGACGAATACTAGCAGCGAGAGAACGAACTCTGTTGCCACATTTGTGATCAATGACCTCCGTCATTCTCTCTCTGGCGCCAGTGCCGAGAAACTTATATTTGCAAAACGGAATTCAAGCTTTATATTTTGATTTGTATTTTTATATTTTGTTGTTATCTAATAATGGTTGCAACACTGTGCGCGGCGCGAAAACAATAATAATTCCGGACGTAAAAAATTCTATATTATTTTACTTGATTCAATCTGACTCGCCTGTCAGCTACTTGGGACTGCTCGACTCGAGATTCGACTCGACTCGCGAGTTGACTCTCTGATTCGACTCGAACCTGAGTTTACCCGACTCGCAGGGCCCTAGTTGATAGCACTTCTTAAATTTTTTAATGAATTTATAAAATTGTCTAAGAACTTTGTGGACACCCTGTACAGCTATCCCTCGAGCTACGTGGCTAATTAATCCTTCAATACTACCGGAGATCTAGAATTAAATATAATAACCAATGGGAGAAAAATCAATTATGCCAAGAATACTATCATATTGATAAAGAAATATATTATTACACTACTTTAAACTTGATATGCACTATTACTATAAAAGTAATTATATACAAACCAATTCCTTTCCACAAAACAATTTATCAAGAGTTAATTTTGAGAAAATTCGAAAGCATCCGCTTTCGCAAACGGCTAAGAAGTAACTGAATCCGAGATCGACATTTGGCAGTGCCATGTACTTTCTTTGGTTGCAACATGGCGTCTCTACTGCGTTTAGTGGGCTTTCTTTCAAGCAATTTTTGCATTTTGAAATATTTTTTTAATTAATTTAAAAATCGCATAACCTGAATTTCCCCACGCATAATTTGAAGGATTATCGAAATATTTTTGAAACTCGCAGAACTTGAAACCGCATATCTCAAGGGAAAGCTCCGCACAATTTTAAAAAAAAATTGGATCCTTTAACAAATCCGAGATTTTCTCAAAATGTAGATGCGATCTGATCCAATCCGATCCAATCCCATCTCTGATTGGGTAAAAATTGTCATTATAGTATATAGATATTGAATTAACCAATTTATGCTGATGCTATTATATGCAAAAGAAACGAGGCTTTTACTTAAGCTCAGTTGTTTAATATTAACCAAGAAAGCATTATTATTTTTAGAAAAAATCAATATTTAATAATTATCATACAAAATGCACTACTTTTTGAAACAGCTTTGAGATGCTACACGATCTTTTCTAGCAGATTTCTAATATCTAGTATGAAATTCATTTCTTTGGAAGCTTTGACAATTTCTAAAGAAGGTTGAAATGGGGCGAATCCATTCCATATTGTCACAAGACGTCCAATTTAACACAGTTAATGCGACATTTGACGACTGTCTATTAGAATTTCACAATAAAGATTCCCTGAAATGGCACTGACCTTACCCACATCCTCTTAAGTAGAAACGAAGATTTTAGCAACCATTATAAATTAAGGAAAAGAAGACCTGACAAATGTTATTAGAATAACAGTGTGAAGATTGCTTACCAGCTGGACGGTGATATTTTTTATGCGAAGAAAGAAAAACTTGTGTTCAATTTTAATCTTGTGCTTCGCAGGAAAAGTCTAACACTTTGATGTTATCTAGGGCCATTTGCTAAACAAAATGGTTGAACCTAATGGTCCAGAAACAAAGATGGATGCAAGTGCGGGTTTAGTCCGCGGGTTGCGGTTTTGCCCACACCCGTCGCGAGTGCGGGGCACTGCGGGTACCGAATTTCAAATGCCACACTGGTTTCAGTGAGGTGCGAGTGGAAATTTCTTATGTTGTTACATGTGTAATGCTAAACTAATACAATTATAATTACACTTCGAAATCTATACAATATAATATTTTTTATATCATTCACTCAATTAAACAAAATTAATAGAAAGTCCATTCGGTTATTGACATTTTGGCTTAATTAATTGAAATGACAGGCAATATTTAGAAAATAGCGGGTGTTTTTCTAACAGACATAGGGGTGCGGTGTAACTCACTGCGGGTGAGGTGCAATGCGGTTATAAAAAATTAAACTACGTCCATATATGTCCAGAAATTAATTTTTTGCAAAACGTTTCTCAATAAGAAAATTATACATATATATATATATATATATATATATATGTTCTCTCAATTAGCCAAAAAGGGAATGTATGTACAATTCTATATTAAATCAATACAACTCGAGTCCGTTCGGCTCGACTTGACAGCTGTCAAAGTTAAATTTCAAGCTGAGTCAAATCGGGTACTCGAATCGACTAGACCCGATTTAAAATTGGAAATACTCGCAGGTCACTATTTTAAATGTTCATAATTCTGTTAATTTCAAATGTCTGAAGGATCAGCTCTGAATTTTTATTGGGTTTTAATTGAAGGCTTTTCATTAACTCCGAAATAGCGAAAATATTTTTTTTTACTTGTGCGGAAATGCCTACTTGCCCTAATTCTTAACTTAGTATATAAAACAATTTTTCTCAAAGATTTACCTCAATTTTTTTATAATGTCTCAATTATTTACAATTCCTAGACACAAAAATAACATGATTAAAAAACTGCTTATTCATTCCAAATAAAAATATCATGGAAAAGCATAGGGCTATGTTATTCGCACTGCAGTAGCACTAAATTTAGATTAGCATAAATGTCAATCTGGCAGACATTATTTATTTCTATTCTTGGCACCTTGAACAGCAGACTATCTGATATTTCCAAATATTAATGTAATATTTTAGTCGACATTTGTTATTTGTTGTTTTATGCTAGTCGGCATATCATCTTCTTTTCTGTCCCTTTCCACTTATAATGATTGGGACAGCACACCATATTTAAATCACAACGGTGATAATTGCATTACTCGAAATTTTACTTGGGGATTTGCAAGCTCCCCATGTGTAAAGTAATGCAATGCAATTTTATATTTACAGATAATTATTTGAAATTAAATGAACTCATTATATTGCGATGCTTGAACTAATTACTTTGGTCGAATTGTGCGTTATCTTTCACTCTTTCAAGTAATGCATTGATGCAATCTATCTACATCTACATTCTATTTATTTATTGTTAGAAATTGAAAAGTATTACTGTTTTTAAAATGTTGACTATGTTTTTCAAGTAAATAAATGATAAATGTTTGCTTGCCTACAAATAATTATATAAATTTGGCCATGATCCTTACTGCAAATATTATTGTACAAAATAGCTTCTTTTTTCCTAAATCGCTTAGTTTTTACACTAAATGCAATCGATAATGGGATCTCCGTGGTGAGATCAGCTGGATAAATAGAACATTTGAAAATTATGTTTTTGCATTCCCACTGAAATTGGATCAAATAAAATAAATAAGTAAATATAAAGATTTTCGATTATTATAATAACACGCCTTTGAAGTTGTATCAATAGGTGTTTTGCGATTAATTTACTATTCAGTATTATGATTATCTATATATGAAATCAATTGGCTAAGGTATCCAATGAACAAATCGTGTTAAGGGTATTAATAATTTCGAAATTCTTACATATATATATATATATATATATATATATATATACACGTATGCAAATAATATTTCTGATATTTATTAATTATACAGTCTGTTCCACAAGTCCCTACGCTCCAAATTACTACTGCACTTAATCAATAATACAAACAGACATTATCATTAATATAATCAATATATTTAACAAACAAAAACAAACATCAAAAAGTAATCCAAGTACAATGACTAATCGTAAGGGTCGTCTTGCAACCCATCAATATCAATGCAAAGTTGTAGTTGACGAAAAGTACGTGAATGTATCTTTGGAAGAGATTCCATTTTAAAGTTAGCAAAAGCATTGTGAATTGCCTGTTTCAGGTTCTGAGTTGATCGTGCTTTTTCAGCCAGTACACTTTTCTTTATGATGCCCCAAAGAGCGTTATTACATGACGTTAAATCCGGTGACCGAGTAGGCCACGGGTGATTCGGAAATTGTCAGCTGATGTGGGCAGCGTGGGGTGGGGCGCCGTCCTGTTGCAGATGAGATCGTTAATAGATTCCTCTACGTCTGTTTGTATTATTGCTTAAATGCAGTAGTAATTTGAAACGTAGGGACTTATGGAACAGACTGTACATAATAAAATTATTACAACTCAAAATATGTTGATTAGCTATTTACAATTTCAAGACAGTATTCAATTGTTATTGAGATTCATATATATATATATATATATATATATATATATATATATTTTGTTAAACTTAGCTGAGGCTGAAAATTAAGACCGCCTTGATATATACAGTATGTATAAAATATATACAACCCCTTTCTTATATGCATAGCTGTGTGAACTAGTCCTAGAAGTTAAAAAACGATAGCTGCAAAAAAAGCTGCGGATAGTGCTTTCCGGCCTCAACAAGATGTGAGCCATGACATATAATATATATTGCAAATTTAGATATCAATGCATTTCAAATGTATTACTTTTAACCCAAAACTTTTGAATTTTTATTAAGGACAACTGAAATTTTGTGATGAAAATGTGTAACAAAATTCCAAAAAGAGGGTTCCATTCGGATCACGTTGAAATCTTTCAAGTTTAGGATGGGGTCGGGTCGTTCGGCTTAGTTTTCAAAATCTCAAAACGATTTCAAATATGCAATGCACAGAACCATGTGTATGACAACCACAATTCATCAGTTGTATTTTATATAAACAAAATCGGAATGTTTCATACAGGTATATATAATATATTTTGGTTGCAGAAAATTTTACAGAATTTTTGTTTACTATTTTGTACAACATAAAAATTTGAGGTTCGAATAAAAGGCATCCATTGTAGTCTTCCATACCAGGACGTCTATTGCTGAAGTATATTAAGCTGCAAATTTTAAGTCAGTTAAATTATTTATTTTATTATTTTAGAATGGAATTGAAATATTTAATGTGTACTCAAAGGAAATTTAATAGGAAAATTTTGGAAATTCATAGAGAATTCCCAGTTAATTCCGTGCTTCATAAATAATTAACAATACTGTTTTGTTGTAAATTTTTAATTATAGGGAAATTAGTTTTTTATTCCTCGCTTATATTTTTTCCTCGAGGTGCACTAGTCGTTGTGTTTTGCTCCATGCAATTTAAACGCTATTTCATCTGTGCACTTAGCTTGGAGAAATTAAAGTGCAGGTGCTTCGTATACTACTGTCTCATTAAGATAGGTGACAACGATAGGTAGGATGGTTTCGTATACTTAAATATTTAAAAGTATTTAAATTTCATAAATCCTACTACACATTCTGAATGCATTACATGTCGTTATCATTTGAAATTATTAATTATGAGACGCGTCTTAGGTTTGCCAAAGCATTGCATATTAAGAAACTTAAAGAAGAAAAATTTATAAAGAAACCTATTCAAAAATAGATTTTGATTCTTCAGTTAAAATTTTTAATCTATATATAATATTGAAATATGCACGTCTAGTATACATGTATAACTCCTCTTTTATTCATAATAATTTCCTTCAATTGTGATTAAGATTGCATTCCTATAAATTTTAGCATTTTTTTTTGGCCCATAATACATATGATGTGCATGTTCAAGGATATTATTATGAGTACACAAGGTCAAATATCTATTGTTCGTTGCATATAACTGCTAGTATGTAATAACTTTTTGGTTGTTTGAAACTGTTTGCATCTGACATGATAAATACATAAAATTTGCTTATTTAAAAAATCCTAATAATAACAATTACATTTTATTCAGCCATAGCATAATTAATTTACAACTAAGTTTATTATAATAACCAGTCTGAAATACATCCAAAATAGGTTAAATACATATTTCCTAGAGTGCTTCAATAATATGCGGTTAATCTAAGAATAGTAAACAATTCCAAATTCACAATATATAATAACAACAATAACAATAATACTAGTAAATTTATTTAAAATTTGTTATGTACAGATTGATAGTTCCTTGCTAAACATTGCTAACAGCTTAGTCTCCTTATATAGTAATATATCTGAACAAAGTATGCATTTCATTCAAGAAACCATCTATTGAGAATTGCTTTGATTTAAACAGAAAACCTAATGCTCCTATGACGGTGCTTTCATTCCCATAATCTGAATGAGAACGCTAAAAGAGGGTTGCTATTGTTTTCTATCATTTTTTGGTCCGCATCATTAATATAATGTACAATTGATTTAAAACCAGATGAAGTTATGAATAAATTAGTATTTCACCAGAATTTGTTCATTTTCTTAAGGAGTCAATCTGGAACACTGCACCAACGTTAATGTGGGTTCAATTAAGTTTCGATAAGAAGTTTGTTTCAAGTTAGCTTTTATGGTAGCCAAGAATAGTCAGCTTTATTTACAAAAATAATTGCCCTATTTGCTTTTTAACAACCAAAGCAATAGATGTTAGTAGCACAACGCATTTGATACATATTTTTGTACTCTTTGATATATTATAATATTCGAAAGTTTCCAGCACGAAGAAGAGAAGCCATCGATAAACTTAGTGTGAATAACATAATTGTCTATTAATACTTCTTGAGATATAACTAGGTAGTCTTTTATATACCAACAAAACGATTTAAATATACAAAAGTTAAATAAATTTCTCCTATAAAATAAATCAATCATAAACACTATTTTCAATATTATGTGAAATGAAATACTTAAGTGTTGAATTTTTTGCTAAGGTTTGAGCAATAGGTCGAATGAGTTACTTAAAATATTTTTGATAGCATTTGTGGTTCTACTTACTACTTAGCTTTACTAAAATTCTGAAAATATTTCCTTATTTTCTAAACTGTTAAGAATGAAATTTTGTATTAGTCCTTGTCAGTAGTAAGCGAATATGTTTCAAAAGATACTAGAGAACTCTTCAGGAAGAAATCATTGTCTACTGTTCTTATTATTGAAGAGAACATTCATAAAATATATATGGAACACACTTGTGCAATAATAAATAATGGCAGGTTGATCTCGCGTATTGACACTGATGGAAAACATCCCAGATAATTTACGGTTGATTGGATTTAAAAGGAATCATGCTAGCACCTGTCTATTCCATACAAATTTCCATTTTTTGTAAAGAGGGAATCTTCTTGCTAGTATGTAAGTAGCTATTATCCTTAGTCAATTGTCTCATTCATTGAAAAATTCCACGATAATGTATGTTTAATATTATTATTGCGTTTTCATCTCTTTACGCTTTTCTCATTTTAAATTATGGATTATTGTAACTGATTTATTTGAGAAAAATAAGAAGTAGTTTCGTCATAAGCATTTACAATGAAATTCATACTGGATATTATAATTTCTAGTCATTTTAAAAACATATAATATTTTACAACTATTTGCTTCACAACCTTTTTAAATTAGAACTATCATTTTAACACTTACATTAGTAAAAACTAGCAAAGCCCAAAATATACTTGATTGAAAAGTGAAAATGATTTAAAAACTTAATTTCGTTAATACTGCCCACCATCATGTTGAAGTGTAAGAAGCTGCGTAACACTTTTTTTTCGAATTAACAAAAAACATGATTTTCCTAAAAAGTATGCTTTTTGCTTTTATATTTTTCCCAAAATTTTCTTAAGAATATAACAATAAGTTTTTAAACATTTTTTATCCCTTTAGAAATTTATGAAGTGTCAATAAATAAATATATAAATATATATTATATATATATAGTAGTAAATGCATGCACTGGATTTGCAGATTCTCCATAGTACATATCCATTTTATTCAAATTCAAATTTCGTCAAACTTCTCTTCCTAAAAGATTATGTTAAATTAAAATAAAAATTCTAATAGTTTTTATCACGTATCACAATATTGAACACCTACACAAGCAGTCACACAAACATTGATTTCTATTATTATTATTATATATTGTGTTTATTAGTTTATAGCTTTAGATTTGCTTATATTTTATTTTATTTGTAACTTTTTAGCAAATATATTACTTTAACTCTATATTTCATCAATTTGAAATTTTGCATTCACAAACAATTTTTCAAGCATCACTTACTGTGACTTTTAATGGAAAGTAGCTAGCAAATATATAACATAAAATATCGAACCAAATTTTTGAACAATAATCGTGATTGGATCAGAGTTGCCATATCATACATTACATATTTGAAAGCTGTGCTAATTAATTGGTTAATGTATTTGGTCAAAAGACATCAATTATACTACATACTTTTATCAAAAATGCATTATTCACTGAATTTTCTGAGTTTTATAGTTCTAAAAAACATAAATTAAAACAGAAATTTTCCCAAAAAATTGAGTTAAAGTTGCTAGGCTTTCCTATCATTGGCAGCTCTTGGTTCTTATTAACTTCAATATTTTAAAAATGTTTCGTAGAGCACACTACATTTTATGAAATACTTTTCAAGATCCTGAAAGGTGCCCCTAGCTAAAAACGACAAGCTATTAACATAGGAAAATACATTCTAAAATTATAATAAGTGTGCAAATATTGGCTTTGCTTACAAGCACACTAATATGGAATATATAATTCATTTCTAATTAGTAATTCAATGCATGTTCTTTAATATTATAACAATATTGCAGCATATAGTTATAATGCTACCTTTACAAAAACACTATATTGTTGTATTAAATTGCATTACAAAAGCAATTTTCATTGAATAAGAAAATCAAATAGCACAATTATATTCGAAATCGAATATCAATAATATATTCTTTCTGGATTCCTGCGGCTCACAATTATTGAATAATTTGAAAGAAGACATTGATAAAAAACGATAAATTAATATTAAAAATTCATTAAGCAATCTTTAGTATTTTTGCACGCGTATTTATTTAGCAAAATAATGATCTATCTAGTTCGATTTTGTAATTAGTTTGCACAAAATATTTAATCTTAAAATATCAGGTCAGAAAGGAAATTCATCTTGACTTTTGTTCATTTGATTAATAAATGGAGTGAGATGAATTTTCAAAATGTTTCTGTATTCAACATGGTTTACAATACCCTTCTCCACCATGCCTAGAGGAGAAATGGCATACCAAACTTCCACAGAATTTTACATTATCTGGAACTGCCAGTGGCATTCCTTTCTATATTTTAAAATCAATAGTTTATTGATCATATGACAGGATTGGCCTGCATAAAACATATGGCGTCTTAAGCATACAGTATGTATGTTTTTGTGTAATGTTTTTAAAGTGATTTTTTGTCATGTGTATAGAATTTTTTAGAAAATTTGCAAACTAATTTTGGTATAAGTCCGTTTGTACTTTCACAGTCGACTTTCAAAAGAAAAGTAGCAAAACTTGCTTTTTTTTACGTACGTGAAAGTAAAAATGAATGTTGATGAGCTTACCATAATTCAGTGTTTGCTAATAGATGTGTTCAGCAAAATTATAGCGATTAAAGTAATTATGCTTAAGAACAAAAAGACATTGTTTTAGATGCTTAGAACGTCTTAAAAGCATAAAACGTTTTAATAAAAAAGCATTTGATAAAAGGAAATATTAAGCAAACAATTTTAAAGTTGTCAAGTAAACCAAAAAATAAGCACATCCTTGAATTTCATGTCAACACAATATTTGATGAAAATTCCTTTTACAATCACTTTAATGCTGAGATTTTCTAAAATCAAGCTACAAAAACCTGTTTTTTATAAATGGTAATAAATCAACGTTTTTAGATTTTTTGAACTAGAACGCAATGTCTCAAACAAGTTATAGATAATTGTGTTGTTTACTATATTCATTAGGATTACAAAACTGTGAAACTGTGCTTGTTAACCAGAACTTAGATATATCAATAGTCTATATTTTCATTACCAATAGTTAATTTTGTTGAAAAAATATGTTAACCACAATTTTTTATTAGATTGAGATTGATTGGATATAAGAAAATTTAGTATGTTTTTATGTTTTACTGTTTGGTATAGAATCAATAGTTTTACTCACCAGATAAACAGCTTGAAAAATTTTTAATTGGATAAAATACAATCTATATTTCTCACAAATATTTTGATGTTGATAATGCTGAGAAAGATTAAATATTTGACCTGACAATGATTTCAATATGCCTTTGAATATGCCTAACATTTCCACTTATTTTAGAAAATGAACATTTCAGTATCAAAGTGCTCGAGGCTTAATTAATAAAAACACCAATATACCAATAAAGCAATACCAAACTTTGATTAGTAGAATATGTTAATACGATTTCATTATTCTGAAAAAATCTATCATATACAAATTTCAAATTTAATTAACATTGAATGATAGATTAAATCAATTTTTTATTAACAATTTCTGAGCAATAAAACAAATATATTCATTATCTGTACGATGTTAACGTGTCAACTGATTGAAGGATAATTTAGACTCAAATGAGCGAATGGTCTTCTGATCCCCCTGTTCACCTCAGTCACTGCCCTCAATGTTCTGGACAATATGCACTCGCATCTCCCGTAAGATTTTAATTGTTAGTCTCATCATTTTCTTTTGCAATTACTTAACAATTAATTTTATGAAAACATTAATTATACCTCTTTTAATTTTGAAACATAATATTTATATGAAGTTTGTAAATTATTCTTGTAGGCTTTGATTTCATAAAATTATTTATTTGTTAACATTAAATCTACACACATCTCATTTTTGTACCTCCGACTATAAAAAATTGTAATTTTATGAAACTTAGTTGTAATGTTGACTTGAGTGAATCATGTGAGAAATAGAATTTGTATTCATCACAAATATATATTTCGTTGCAAAGATCGGATTAAATTATGCTACTAGTGTGCGAATTGCTGTTGGAATAAATTAATGCCAACACAAACTGCAGATTTTAATTTTATAAACTTCTTAGTAGCTAGTAACAGTATTATAAGAAATAGAAGAAAATGTCGATTCTCAAAGGTTTGAAGAATAATTGTATTTAATTTGTATTCATTCGCTTATTATCTTTTATCATATTAGTAATATATTTTGGAATGTTCATTACGGATTTAGTTTGGGTTGGCGTTAACCAATTTGGGGTGGCCTACGAATAATTACTTCCTATCTTGAGCTAGTATTAATGGAAATGCACTGTAATACAATATTGAAAATATTAGTAACATAGTTATTTTTTTAGTTATTTATTATGATTTTCATGCAATTCTTCAACTGTAAAATTGCAATGCAAGGTAGTAAAATTTTACTATTATTAGCATGCTGTTTATTATTATTATTTTTTTTTATTATTATTGTTATTATTATTACTATATTATTTATTATTTAAAAAATTATAGAAATTTTAACAATGAATAACTTTTTAGTACTACTGATTTTTTGTATTATAACTGAGAATTGGGATATGCTTTGATGTGTTACAACATTTATATCATATACAAGAATATTCTAATGGATACAAAATTGTGATATTTAATTATTAGTGACTAAATACATAGCTTAATTCACATAGCGATATGCCGGTAGATTTCGGTGAATTTTTGTGGCCAGATTTGATCAAAAATGATTTTAGTGAATTTTTTTCTAAATCAATGATATAGAAAATACATTAGCTATATGGTACATAAGATTTGAATTTTTAGATTGAAATTCTATTAATACCCAATTTACGATGGATCCATCAGAAACTGGCCGTTTTGTAATATAACATTATCATAACATTAAGAACGTGTGTGTTACTTCAATTGAACTATAAACATTTCTTTTAGGGTTAATGCATTTTATTGATTTATTGCTAATAAACGAATGCGCATTGAAGAAATTTATGGTTTGCTTTAAATGAATTAGCAATCACAATCCGCAAAATTACGAAACTGTCAAAGACTGAATTAAATGCAAATTAGCTCTCTTCAAAGTATTTGAAAACATTAAAATTATGCAGATTAAGATTTCAATATTACTATTTAATATTTCATCCTACGTGTTGCCTAATAAGTAGTGCAGTATTATGTTTGCAGGAATATAAGCAGAGTATTGTGTGAAGAAGGAACATTTTAGTTCTGAAAAGTTGAGAGGCCAATATTGCAAAAATAGTTTGTTAGATTGCATTTTTACTTTTTATTAATTGATTGAATTCAAAATGATATTTTATGTGTTTTATATTTCATACTGTTTAAGATTCTCTTATTGATGGAGGATATTTTCTTTGACGTACATAAGTTTACAGCTGAAGTATCATCAAAAGGTAAAATGGTGGCTTGATCTGAGTATCTATTTCCGCACATAATTTACTTTTCACTGCTATAGATAATCAATAGGTATTAGTAATACTGATCAATGAATATTTGATTTATTTGTAATGGAAATAATGAACCTATATCTAATTTGAATATGTTCATATGTGATATATAGGCATTGAATTTTAGACGGGAAGTCTCTGCTCTGATAAAGATGGAAAGTGCTCAAATATTACAAGAACTGTCACATTCCAAAATGATGTAAGTTGACCCAGAGTGTTTAAATACTTAGATAATAATGAACCTGACATTTTAATATACACATTTCACAAATTGATTTTTAAAATTAATTCATTTAATATATAAACTTGAATCATAGTAGTTCCTTCGTTTCTGCAACCGTACACAAAATAACACATCATGTCATTTGTTTTATGAGAGCTGATATCAAAAGTTTCAAGCCAAAATTTAGACTGCTGTTGTTTTATAAAAGAAAATAATTCTCATAAATAAATAGGCATAAAATAATACAGAACGTATTATACTTATATGCATGGCTCTCTTAACTTTGTTAATAGAGTCATTCTTGTATGTAAATAAAATGGCACTTGCTTGGTATGATTGGAATTGAAATATTAGTCATTATAGCAATAAAAAGGCATAACTCGCCGCGTGTTTTTATTTTAGGCTTAATCTTTCTAATCTCCACGCATTGATTGTTTAATGCCATGCGCATTTATTTGGTATTTTAGGAAATAGCGGACAGCAAGGAATACAGTGTGGATGTCGAGGAAAACATGCCAAAGGTAAATTTGTTTTAGAGAATTTAATATCTCTGAATGCCAAACAATCAAAGGCGTTTATTATTAGAGGATGTTTAATTATTAAAATACAAAGAGACGCATTTCTTCTAAATTTCCCATTCTTAAACTTTATCGTGTTCTGGGAATATATTATTTAAATCCTTTACGAATAGCCCTTGAGTTTTGCAATACATTTTTGCAAACGTGAACACTGCGAAAGGTATATTGTGAAATGTAATATATTTCAAAATTAACATCATAAACACAAAACAAAATCTCAAATGTATACTTTGCTAAATTAAATTTAAAATTTGCTTCTCTAATGTGTAAAATACATAGGGCATGTACATGAGTTACTATTCCTAATTAATTAAACCATTGATATTTTATTAAATCTTTTGCATTTTGAACGAATACATAGGCTTTACAATACTAAATAATTAATATCTAAAGAACCAATATCAATACAATGCACTTACAATTTGAAGATACAACTTGTACGAAAGCTTTGTACTGTCAATGGAGTACGCAAAGTGACCCACCACCGACAACTGCTAAACATTGACTTTGATTAATAAAAAATTGTAAAAGAGTAAGGAAATATTAAATATTCCTTTAGGTCTTTTATAGTTATAAACATTAATATTTCTAGATATTTTCATCGAGCAATACCTATATTTTAAATAACATGACATTTTGAAACTGTTATGAATTATATCTTTTACATCTAGCATACACCTTTTTATATAGTAAATGAGAATTATGCATTGCACATATACATAATAAATGGAACTTGCCTAAGCTAATGTTGACTGTTCTTATTAGTCCCTAAAAATATGCATAAACTAATTTTTTTAGCAAAAGAGTAAGTACATGCAACAGTCACTATCTTAATAAACACCGGAAAAACTCTTTGACGATTCAAAGCCATTTTACCAAAGTACACTGTTAATAACTTTAATTCTACTTAATCTTGAGTATTCATTAATGCTGTGCAATTGCTTTGTAGTAACATATTCTAGAACATCTGTCCACGTGGACATTAATTATTAAAGAGCTTTCATGATCTTACTTATGTAGAGTGGCATAAATATTGAATTAGCTAATTGTAAGTTGCATCCAAAAACTGAATTTATCTGAATCAATGTCATTTGTAAATTTTCTTTTCATGTTAAAGAACAATATCTAAAACATCAGTAAAATTAATACGCTTTGCATAAGCAATAATTTATGGCCCTATCCACAGCATTTGGGAGCAGCAAGCATTTCATTTGTATAAAGCATAAATATTTGGCTTTCCAAAAATCCATTATGCCCAATTACGCTGTGCAAAAAATTTGAATTGAAAAAAAAGTACAAGACATATAATACCTGTAAGAAAAATATGCTGATTCCAAATCTGACATTTATTTTTCTGGATTAGGTACCATTTTCATGTACTTTATTATTAAATATTTTGAAAAAAACACCGAATTCATCAGTTTAAACAACATTTGTCCTCTTAACTCTCTTGTGTAGAGTGTTATCATCCTTTTTTAAATTATATATATATATATATATAAGAAATTATTATAAAAGACTGCGATGACAGTCTATTAAGTAACCAATTGCATCATTTCAACATCCGACATCTATTTTAAAATATTATTTTCATTCTCTCATTTTTATTTCGCCTTAGCAAATAATCACATAAATATATATATATATATATATATATATCGATATTCTACTTTTAAATTAAATTAAAAATGCGCTTTATGTCAAGTTTTTCTAAATATTTTGTACATAGAAAAAATATGTAGTATTTATACGCAGAGCATTTGTTTACTCGGCCCCAAAACATTTATTTTGTGTTCGGGGATTAAAAATGTATATAAAATTCGAATTTTAATAATTACGCAAAGGTGTGCACAACAATATAGTTTTTATGAATATAAGATTAAAAAATTTTAGTGAATCGAATTTTTCAAGTCTAAGATCTTCTCTACTGATAAATGTGGAGTGAGTGTACTTGACATTATTTTCTAATACTACCAATTTAAAAATTTTTTATTTATTTTGGAAAAGTTATATAGTTACACCAATTGAAAATTTTGGTAATTTTATGTCATATAGTTGTTATTTAGTGGATAAATTTGAAATTATTTTGAACTAATTTTTCAATTTTGTGAAAATCTTCATTTTCAAAATCGAGACAATCAACACTTGTAGATGAGTATCTTTCAATTAAAGATTATTGAAATAACACAGAATTTAAATAACCATAGCAAAATATTTATGATGTATATTCATGCATTTTTTAAGATATAGTATATCAAATATATGATTAGAAATAGGTATATATGTGAATTTCATAGCAGATCTTAAGATGTTCTTTGCGGTGCCCATTTACTTTAAAAGCATTTTTATAAAGTTCGAATCTGACAATTTTACTTTGAATAATAACTAGTTTGAAAATAATGAACTATATAGTAAGTATGAAACACAACTTAAATAAAATTTAGTTGACAACGCAGTTAGTCAATTATTGAAAATAATTGCGCTTCAGTGATTTTTAAAGCTTTTTTTCTGAACACAATTTTAAAATGTAGGTAGTCCACATTTGTCTCGCTTACTTTGAGAATGTACACTGTAAATCATGGCCTTTTAAAACATAAAGCCGAGAACAAATTGGAAAAATCGAAAATAGCAGTGCAAGTAAATAAGTTGTTTAACTTGGATTCAGTGATTAACAGCGTATCGACATCTCTTAATTTATTATGCAGTCTTATATTTTGAACATCATGCTCCAAAGTTAATAAAAGTTCGCTGCGGTTTTCCAGAGATCTTAGGTTATATATAAACGCGCACACTCACAATGCCACTCTATTATATAAACATGTATGCATAAATTTGCTAAATTGCAAAACCAATTTTTTTCATAATATCCTTAGTGCACCTTGTTATTTGTTGCTCATTTAGATAGTTGCTAAGAATTCACCCAACAGTTACACTGAATATGATATGGCAATTGAAACCTTGAAGCAAAAACTAAAACAGCCAGATTCTTACACAAATACTGAAACTTCTACATCAGCAACTGCAACTGACATACAAGAAGATGGAAACGGCTCTAATGAAATTATTGATGAATTCAGTTATAAAGAAATATTGCAGGACGTCCGCGCTTCACCTGGAAATTCAATGAGCGATATAGAAATTTTACGTGCAATGCTTCAGGAAAGAGAGGATTTGTTAAAAGAATACGCAGCAAAAGTGCACTCTTTAGAAACGCAAACAAAAACAGAAAATAAAAAACTACAAGTAAGCAATTTAACTAGGGATAAATTGCAGAGTGAGGTGGATGTATTGAAGTCTCAACTAAGATCTGAAACTCTTCATAGGGACACACTTGAAATTGAACTTAAAAGTCTACGAAATCAGGTTAAAAAGATTGATGAAGAAAAGCAAAAGGTTGATCCAGAGAAATCGTTTCTAAGATCAAACCTGGAAGAGACCCAAGAAGAAAATGAACTCTTGAAGTCGAGTCTGAAATCGAAATCCGACTTATTAGAAGCTGTAAGTAACCGATTGAATTCTAAGGACGAAATGATGCTTGAACTTAATGAAGAATTGCAATATCAGGTAGAGACATACAGAAATGAAGCAGCAGAAGCCCTCAAACAATTAGAAGAAGCCAACAAAGAACAACGTTTAACAAATGATAAGATTAGCAGTTTACGAAATGAGACTAATGACTTAAGAAATAAACTCAAAGATAGAGAGGTGCTGTTGAATGCGGTCAAAGAGGAATGCAGACACAGTGATTTGGCTTACGAAGAATTGTTGGATAAATTTAAAGAAATGACAACCAAGTCCGAACAAAAATCTGAGCAAATTGATCAACTTAAAAAGGAGATTAAGTCATATAAACGTTTTCAAAGCAAAGATAGTGAATTTAAGGAAAGGCTGAAAAATGAAATTGATAAAGAGGTAAAAGAAAAAGAAAAAACATGGCAAGATGTTTATAAGAAGAAGTTGAAGAAAGAAATTGAAACAATAAAAAGCAGCATATCAAAAGATCTGAAAGCCAAGCACGCTAAGGAACTAGAAGAGAACATGAAGGAGTTGGAGGAATCTCGAGTTCAAGAAGTAGATTCGTTAAGACAAGATTTAGAAGAGCAATTCAATCAGCAGTTGCATGAGAATTTGATGCAAACAGAAGAAAATTATAAGCAAACCATGGAAAAATACCAGGAAATAATCAATACACTTGAATTGAAGGTATCAGGTGTCAATAAATATGGCAATGTTAATGAAGTACAAGCTGAGGTAGAGTGCATGCTACAATCACTGACAAAATATGCTAGTGGTACGACACAGACCATTTGTTTAGATGTTTCTGCTTTAAATACACCGCGAATAAAGCAGGAATTTCAAATGCTCACTACTAAAATATTTGAACTCATTGATGAAGTATCATTTCTTCAATGTCAGTGTGAACATCACCTTGAAATTAGAAAGGAATTAGAATCCAAACTTAGTGATCATTGCAAAGAATATGTTCCTGTTTCAATGTACAGAGAACTTCATTCTGAATACCTAAGTGTATTACGACATGTGCAACTTGAGGGAAAAAAGACTGAAAATATTGAAAAAGACGTAAATTCTATCAATGAGACATCATTCATTGAGTCATTAAGGAAGGAAAACTTACAACTGCTAGAAGATAAGTTGAGAAATGAGCAACGATTGAACCAGTTGGAAAATGACTTAATTGCTTTCAAGGAAAAACAAACTAATGAAATTGAAGTCAATGCTCTTCAAGTTGAAATAAATGAATTGAAGCAACAAAAAGAAGACCTAGAAGAAGTAGAAAACGTATTAAAAAGAGAGAATGCTTACTTACTTGAAGAACTAGATAAAGCCATTAATGAAAAGAACTGCTTAGCCATAGAAGTTGAAAAGAAGCAAATAAATAATTCCCAATTTAATGAATTAAGAGAGAGTATTAGAACCTTAACATGCCGATCGGAAGAATTACTACGTCGTCTAGAAAATAATCTTGGAAAGCATGCCTTATACATTGACAAGTGCTCTTCAACGGAAATGGAAGACCGTTCAATACTCGATGAAGTGCGTTATCTCCAACTTATCCAAGAAGAGTTGGAGAAGAAGATATTTGGACTTCCATTTACAAATACAACATTTACACAAACTCAGGAAAACTACTCTGCCGAAAGTAAAGTGTCAAACTATATTGTAAGTGAACCTACCCAGCGTAATAAAGAAATCTACATCTACAAGCCCTACTATATTAAAGAGTTGACTGAGAAGAAACTGATTGAAGAAAATAGTCATTTATTTGCTGTTAATACGAAGCTCTTTACTGAAAGAGAAAAGCTACGAGAAGAAGTATTCAGAAGAGAAATTCTTTTGAATCATGAGATTGTTAAGATGAATGAAGAAAGAGATTTGATACGAAGTAAATTGAAGTCTCAAAAGTATGCTCTTCAAAACTTAAGTTCAAAAGTAAGAATGTTTTCTTACCAGTCTTCATCAACTACTGATCTAGAATTGAAAATGAAAAGAGAACTTCTGGCATTAGAACAACAAATTGGAGAGCTGGTCCAATCGTTTCATGAGCAAGAAAAAATCAACAATATCATTTCTAATGACTTGATTGACATAAGTTATGAAGGGTATGATTCAAGTGAGGGCAAGGACTACTATTTCGAAAAGCGCATGGACAAACTAATAGAGGAGGCCATGCAAGAAAATGATGAACAAAAATCGTCAGATGAAGCTGCCACTGAGGTAATAAAAGCAGTAGTAAAGAAACCTCGAGTTACGCCCCCTAGTATCATATTTAAAAATGAATTGAGCAATGATAATGTTACATACAGCGTTACTAGTCATTGCACCAGTGTATCTGATGGCAGTTCCTATGGAATGACGGAACGACGTTATGAGTTATCAAGAAGTTTTGATGGTAAGAAAGTTTAGATTTATTTATGTATATTTCAAATATTATATATTAGTGTAATATAAAATAAATTTTGTAAATATATATTTCATACTTATTGTGTAAATTATTGTAAATAGGCAATAAATACTTTAGTTTTTTTAAGCAGTCATTGAATTTTTTCATCATTAACCGTACCATTTTGAAATCTATAAGAAAAAATTCATTAGAATTCTTTGCCTTGTCACATTACTTATTAGTCAAATTATGACACTAATATACATTTTTTATCATTAATGACTTATTGCATGATTGGTTATTCCATAAAAAATATGTTCACTGCTTATAGAGAGAGCAATAAATACATTTACTGCAAAAATTCCTTATATCAGAAATTTGTATATATGTATGTATTTATTGGTTTTGTTAAAAAATTAGGTTTTAAATTAGCTTGTAAGCATTGATACAATTATTTTCTTGTATGCAAATATATGCAACTGTATAAAAATGTATCATTATTTGACAATTGCGAATGTAAACTTAATATGTATAATTTTTTAAGAATCACGAAGCTAAAAGGCAACAAAACACAGACATCAAATCAAACGTTTAAGCAATATATAGCTATTATTCATAAAGTTTTGCAATAATTTTGGCAATAAAACACAATGTATTTACATATGTAGCTTTCTTTCAAAAAAAAATTAAGCAATTTGTTCCAAATACAAACATTTGCAAAATCGATTTTCATAAATTGTGGGGTAATTATTTAGAATCACATTTTTAGAATTCTTTGCACTTCAGTGATTCCTGAGCAAATGTAGATAGAAGAGAGCCGGGGTGCTTCTGCTGCTTAAGAGATTACTAAGGCCAATAAACAAAAACTTTTGGAACAATTCTGTTAAAATAGATCACATTTAATGCATTGTTTCATACAATTTGCATAAAATTTCCTTAAAATATTTAAGATTTTTCCAATTATAAACAAGGCTTTCAATTTGTCAGAAACTAGGCATCTCATTTAATGCAAGAATATTTTGTCAATCATACCTATATTGTATCAGTAAATTTTAAGATGAGAAATGTTTGCTTAATAGAGTTTACCCCGTTTTGTAAATTTTAAAAATATATGCAGAAATAAGAATCTGCGTTATTGACAATGAAATTTAAGTGAATTATGAATTGCCGAATGTGTTAGCCGTGAGCATATGGATAGATTATTTACTATTCCAGAATATCATTTTCATGTTCTTCTAAGATGTCACAAATATTAATATTTAATGCTTAGCCTGCATTCCTTTCTACCACAATATTGAGAAATTTACAATAAGATTATAGCTACAATTTGAGAATTTATATTAATAAGTTCCGGTGCAGATGTAATTCCTTTGAGTGTCTTACTGATACATTCTGTTTCAAAATTTACACAATAACATCATAGGAAGCCGATTTCTTCCATATATAATTTTCTCAACCATATTAATTATTGATCAAATTTTGCTAAAAGTTTGAGATTCCAAAAACGAGAAGTCTATGAATAACTATATAATTTCAAACTTAATAATAATTTTGGTGAATAATTTTGAGCAACATTTTTTTGGAAATCATGTATTTTTTCTAAGAAACGCTTAATTTTAGTGAATAATAGGGAATACTATCAGTCTTCGCAGCGAAATATTGTTTTGAATTCTTCAATAAAAAATATGTTAGCTGTCAATTTAATAAAGAGCATTGTGCAAAAAGCATTATGTAACAACAACAACAACATATATTTAAGTTCTCATGTACATATACATGTATTAAGTTTACAAACTTATTAAGAACATAAATAATGCAACTTTTTACATATGATCTTAGTTATGTCAGTAAATGTTTGTTTCTTGGTTAAGTTTATAAAATACATATAACTTAATAAATATTTTTACTTATTGTTCTTGAGCTGCACATCTTATTCTATAATTAGTCAGATAATTGATATTTTGTTGTGTAATCATGTTTTTCAACTTCTTCTTAAATATTGTAAAATTTTTTTCACTTCTTGTACTGTAATCCAGTTTGTTCCATAGTGATATTGAATAATTTAGGAATCCGTTCTTCATTACTTTTCTATTATACTTAGTTTTACCAAATGTAATTGTTCTTTGATTTAAATGATTAGAAATGTTCGATTTTCTTTTCCAAAATATCGATAAACATCTAATATTTTGAAGAGCTTCTAATGATCTTAGATGATATTTACACATTATTTCTTTTTTATTTTTGTTGCTAATTATGTTTATTCCCCATTTAAATACTTTCTCTAATTTCGATTTTGCCTTTTTATTTAAGTTCGTTAATAAACAAGATGAGTACAAGAAATGGGATAAAACAAGTGATCGAAAGAGTATTACCTTCCATTCTATTGGTATAAACTTTCCAATTTTTTGAATTGATCTTATACCATACGCCATTTTCTTTATGATGTTGTTTGCCTCGTCTTCAAAATTCAATTTATTATCAATTACTACTCCCAAATATTTCATTTTTGGTGATTCGTGAATGATGTTGTTACATATCTTAATACTTTCTAATGTTGATTCATTTCTTCTATTCTTAATTACCATAAATATAGTTTTTTCAATATTTAGTTTTAACAAATTATTATTAAAGAATGATTGCAATTTTTCAACATTTTCCTGTAAATTTAAAATATCATTACAATAAATAAGAGTATCATTTGCAAATTGTACATGATTACTATTGTGCATAACAAAAAACAAAAAAATAAAACACATACCTTCTTGCGATTTATTTCATTGAACTTAGTTAAGTTCATCATTGTGAACACTTGAATTCCTAATTCATCCAAGCAGCTTACACTTGGCATTCTTGATACCAATTTAGTTGGAATTAGAAATCATCAAGGCTCCTATGCAAATCTGATTAACATTTAGACTAAGTTCAATAGTAACATTATGTAATATATTTAACCATTTGCGAAATACTAATCAATCAGAAATTCACAGCAGCTACTTCAAAAACCAAACATAACGACATTTTTCATTTATTGGATTTACATATACAAGATTTTAATGTCAAAAAATGATTGTTGCTCTCTTTATATTTAGGGGCTCAACGGCAGAATTGTATATTTTTGCACTTTTAGCACAAAACTGAAAAGTTTAGTCACTTTTTAAATGATAACAATTGGTGAGGTAAGAAATAATGTATATTTATTTAATCCAACACGCAATCAAGATCAATATACAAACCAAGATGCGCATCATTAAGTGTACTTTGTGTATGCCTTAGGTTGAAAATTGTAGTTATTATATTTAGCATTATCAGTTGTCTTCTCGGAAAATACTAATATTCCTATTAGGAAGGAAGGAAGGAAGTAATTGTTAATCAGCAAGTATTTTGGTAATTCTCAAAACAGGAAGACACTAATAGGCAATTTGCAATCATAATTTTAATCAAAGGATGGCATTTTATAGTTGACAGTCAGCTAAAATCGAAAGTTAAGTTAACATATAGCAATTATTAAAGGAATAGTAGTAAGATTCCAATGGCAAGAGAATCAAAATATAAAAATGTAAACTTTTTCTATTTTACAAATGCAAATTTTATAAGACTTATTATAATACTTTGTTCGAAATTCTTTCAATGTCTTAGGCAGTAAAAGAGATTTCAATAAATCAAAAAACATTATATTGAAAACAAGCTTATACTCAATAATAAAGGGTACACGATTACTTTTCTCTGACGATAGTTTATGGCAGGAATTTGAAACGTGTAATAAGATAGGGTATTCTTTATTCAGTTAGACCTAAATATGAGCAACTAAAAACTGATAATTAAAATTAAATATTTTGAATTCATGTCAAGATAAGAATACACTATCTAGGCTACAGTTGTTTTGTACAAACTAAAATGCTGCTTAAACTTTAAATAGCGTCAAAAAAACAATACAAATAAAAAAACAAAGACAGACAAAAATTAATATTTACAAAACAATTAGAAGCTTGGATTATGGCGAATTTAGATGCGTTAGATATTGCTATTTTTCGAATTTGAAGAAAAAATTTACCTTGACCTTTTCGAACCTTTCCTAAGATATTGTTTGCAAAACAAAATGTGTAAAGTAATATAATAATATCTACATAGCATTCTTACGGTTGTACTCATTTTATTTTAACAAAGTTATTTTTGCTATTGTTTTTATGATACTATGAAATCACGATGTCGATTTATTTTGTTCCCAACGTGTTCAGTTGAGGATTGTCCACTACTCTATCAAATTTTGTGCATGATAATGAGAAATATTGATTTTCTAAAGGGGGTGATCTTACAGCACTCGTGATTTTAAAAATACAAAAAGCTTGGTCTAGAAAAAACAATTCTTTCAATGCCTTAATTCTTCTAAGTAGTATAGTCATTAAAACATCATACATTGAAAGTCAATGTTGTTTACTCATCATGCACTTCAAATATGCTTGTTTAGTACGTTCCTATAATTTTACCGCTGAGCTTTATAACAAGATTTTTTCACAACACAGTGAATTAATTTCTATACGATTTAGATCCTAATAGCTAAAACATTATTGTTTTGAAGATATTCTTTTGGTTCATAAATTGAATTTGTGCAGATTAAATTTTTTCCTGAAAATGTCAACAACAAATAGGGACAAAATGATCAGCAAAATTTCTGGTCCCAGATTTTTTGGTTATCTTGAAGAACCCATAGTCAGTATCTTGCAATGTCAGTCAAAAATAAATTTGAAAACGCCAAATTTATCTAAATTAAATTTTGTTATCAGACGATGTGACATATTTCCATTAATTATTGAAAAGCCAATTTATTTCTTACTTTTTATGGTTTTTGGTGAACGCTAAATTCACCATCAAAAATGTATAAAATAGTTGAAACATTTTAGTTTAGATAATGTTTTAATACACAGGTTTCTAAGCAGTTATTTAGGCAGCCATAATCAAATGAACCCTTTGTGTTATTTAATCAATAAATGTATTGGTTGCTTGTAAATGTTGGTGTGCTTCTGTTTTTTAAATGTATTGGTTATTTGTATACTGTTTCATTTCTATTAAAATAGAAATTACTTTTACAAAATGTGAAAATCTTTTAATAACCAAATTCAATGTATAAAAAAAACTAGACGACTTGCTACAAACTAAAGATACTAAAAACAAGCAGTGATTATGTATACAATTATCTCTTTAGTATTGAATATCGGGCCATTATCAATTAAATTACAGAAAGATCTGAAAAGAATTACTCCATTATTTTTAAAAATAGGATTTGTGATAAAATCCAATAAACTAAGACATCTAATAGAACAAAAGATTGAAGCTCTAAAAGTATTGTACGAAATAACTTGCAACTGTGGTGAAGAATACATTGGAAAGACGTCAAACAATTTACAAACAAGAATTAGAGAACAGAAAAATCAGTCAACAATATCCAATCAGCTAAAGAACTGTGATATGAAATTTACATATAGAATTTTATCTAAACCAATTGATATTATTCAACTAAGCATAATGGGATTAAAGAAATCAAGCTTAACCAAGCTTAAACAAAAAAGATGAATATAAATATAAACTAAGTTTACCAAAGTTATTCTAATATATATATATATATAGAAGTTGTGGGCATTAGCTTGGTTTAGGCCCAGGCCGTGACATTACTCTCAAATACTCTGAGTAACGCTATAGTTGCACTATGGTGTACAAACTCATATTTCGAAATCTATCAAACCAAATTTAAGTTTTTTTGTATTGTAAATTAGAAAACTTTGAAAATAACTACTTTTTAAGTTGGCTTTTAAAAGCAAATTCTCCACCTCTGACACTATATATGAAGCACTGCTGGGCGCTAAAGCCCTAAACATTAATTTTGGTTACGTTTTCATTAAATGTAACTTTACATTTTTTGAAGCTTCGAGATTACAATTTACAATAACATTTTGTATATATATATTTATGTCTCCAACTAAATGTTTTTTAAAAATCTTATAAAGACTGGATTTCCAAACATAAACCTTTAAAATATTGCAGAGTAGTGTCTCTTTAAATTACCTACCCCTATGGTAAACATGTTTAATTTCGAGTGAATAATGCGGGAGCAATGGCCAAAAAATAAGTTTTTTGAGGAAAAAGTGCGATTCGCGTAAATGCCTTAGAAATTACGGACCGCTTCCCTCCAAATGGTTCTTCCATTTTCCATAGCAAAAAAGCGGGAATATATATATACAGTATATATATATATATATATATATAGTAAATATGGGCTTTT
>CABFPE010000320.1:628136-655644 GCA_900660155.1 Hofstenia miamia | reverse complement strand
CCGTAAGCCGTTTTTGCATTAACCTGCAAATTAGCAAAGAGCCCTTTCCAGTCACCACCGCCATCCGCACATTCAACGATGCGCGCCCTGTCAGCAGCCGAGACTTTTGCATAAGGACCGCGAGGCATGATGATAAACTAATACAAAGTTGAAGTAAATTGAACAAGCCACAAGTGCAAAAGTGTTGCTACTTGTGACCATTTTAGCTTACATCTGAACTCAATTTGTAAATATTTGAACTCAATTTGTATATTGCCGAACTATTGTGTAAAATTCTGAAAGCATATTGTATAGAGTTGAAGTCATCATGTAAAATCTGAACTCAATTTAGAAATTGACGAATGAATTTGTAATTATCTGAACAGTTTTTGTATATAACTGAATTCATTTTGTAACTGGCTGAAACCAATCTGAAAAAGGTGTAGTGAAAATTCAACTTCAGAAGAAGCTTTGTATTTGAACTATACATCTGAATTTCTTTGGATGTTCAGAATAAACTATAATATTACGCAAAAAATTGTAAAAAAATGGAACATAAACGCAGTGTAAACAAATGTGCGAAATTGAATCTCTCTTGTGCGAATTTGAGAGTGAAAGGATGCAAAACTTTCCCCGGCTGCCGAAGGTCGAGAGTCGCGATATTGAAGCTGCATTTGACTGTGATCGCGGCTCACAACCGTCTGTGGCCAGCCACAGGCTACGGCTCCAACTGCAAAATGCTATTGTTTACCAAATCTCAGTAAATAACTAAATATTAAAAGTAAAATGTACAACATACGTGCACCGCATACACATGTCATTCGATTGCACCCTTCAATTTTCACAAAGTTTTTCCCACAATTGTAGCACTTGCGTAACATGCCTTCAGTAATAGCGCGTTCAATGAAAGCACGGAAACGAGATTCCCTATCCGTTTCAACTTCATTACAGCGAAGAGGTAGATGACTAAACATATGAAAACACACTCACTATATACGTGTAAGTCAGATTGAATAAAATATCTTTAATATAATATTTAATAAGTGTATCATGTAGGCAAAAACTAAAAAGAAAAACAAATTGGCTCCAAATAGATGCTGCTTCGGATTTTATGTAACAATTTTTAGTGGAATTAAATAGGTAAAAGGTAAAAACTTAAGAAATATAACAATTTTTTAACATCCAATGTACATCAACTCTTTTTTAAATTTTTTAGAATTATAATTATTTTCCAATCTTAACTTACGAATTATTTTTAATGGCATGTTAAAAATCGAAATTTGCGCGTGTTTGTCTTAATGTTTAATGTGTTGATAATCAATTCATGCAAATGATGTTCAAAAGGTATTTTGATGAATCCATTAAGTCACTCATTCAAATTATTTCAAATATTTCCAAATTACGTCTGTGCACATAGACCAAAACTTGAATTATTTCTCAATTGTATTAGATTTTCAGTTGATGACATAAAATAGGGCTATTTTTTATTTGCCAACCCTGTTTTTAATGTGATACATAAGATATATACTTCTTATTCATTGCAGTGTATCAAACTTTTGTTGTTTTTGTAAAAAGACTTAAAGTTGGAACCCTCACTACAGTAGCGGCAAAACGAATTTTGCTTAAGGCGGAGGAGACAAGCGGCATTTATTACCAAGAATATTAACGAACTAAGAAGACTCTTACTGCTTAAATTTTACAATTTAGGAAGGTCATTTCTGAAAAGTACATTTTAAGATTACTTAACCAAATCGAATTCCTACGAGCATATAGAGGAGTTAGTGCCCATTTTTAGTGAATTTCTCACTATTTTCTGAAGATAGTACACGAAGATTCCATTCAATTTTCGGTACTATGCTCTGTCTGCAGCGTAACCTTTTCCTGTTCGAAAAGCAATCACTTCGGCGATCACGTAAAGGGCAAGAAACATTCCCACAACGTGGAGTTAAAGAAGAAGAGACAATCAACTCTGGTCATGAAGCCTAAGAAGCCTAGAAAAAGAAGACAGTTTCAACCGCCATTTCGTTTCAGCATGGATTGGGGTGAACCTGAACCTATTTCGGCTCTCAACAACCTGGGTTTGAAATCAGTTCTGGAGATAAATTTCAGTCGAAAATTATCATGCGCTAAAACGTTGCAGACTGTTTCGCGGAAAAATCGCAAAAGCTATTGAATCTGCTTAACCAGATGAATTGGTTCCACAACATGTGTGATGAAGCGGAGTATTTTGGCGATAAATACTAGGCCTTTCTTATCGGAGAAAATACAGGAGAGGGCATTTGTCGACGCTACCTTCTCGATCTTGTTAAAGAAAATTGGCCACCAAACGCTGCTATAGTACAACAGAAGGTTATTACCGCCTTAACTGGTTTGGGAGTGGTGGACTTCTACAGCAAGTTTGATTTTTTGTCGTTGACGGCGCGAGCTACAATATTCCTTGTGGCAAAAATTTGAAACCACTTCGCCCCGAATTGACTTATATAACGTGTGTGGCGCATATGCTCGCTCTTATGGCTGGAACTGTGCTGACAAATAAGAAGGATTCACTTGCAAGAAAGTAATCAAGAAATTTGTCAATCTATTCAAAAGCGTGAAACAGACAAATGAATGGACAAGAACCGAAAACGTCAACTAAAATGAAAACTCCTGTTGATGGGGATCCTGCCCAGAATGCGCACTGTACATCAGTCAATGCTGGAATAACCTTAAGGCGTTCGTTTCCTCCAGTGACGATAATCATGTTGCTGTGACCCACTAGTTCATGTTTCTGCAGAAGGCGATTGTAGAAACCCAAAGTACAGATTTTTTAGTGGGAAAAGCCATGGTTTTACTGCGATCTGTTCACGAGAACCTTCTGGATCTCAAAATAACCGGAAACCCCATGAATGATACCACACTCCAAAAGTATGAAAATGTGTTGAAGAAAAACGAGGGGCTACGATTCGCCTTCGAGTCGGTGAACGGAGAAGGCGTGGACAACCCACTTGACATCCCGCTTTTTCGAAAGTCACCGTGTACTTCTGTTGATGTGGAGAGAATGTTTTCGACGCAAAAGGCACTCCTCCTTGATCGACACAATATTTTTACAGAAAGTGTCAAGAATCTAATGTTTATAAAATACAATGATTCATTGTAAACGCACAAATAAACGATTCGCCGAAAACAGCGTTCTTTCTGCCGAAATAGTTAGTTTCGCGGCGAAATTGGTATTAAAATGCCGAGAATTACTCTTCCTGATATACACACAATTAATTTATTTAAATATAATCTATTTAAAATGCATGTAACTGGGTGATAAAAACTTGTTATGTGCCCATACGTGTATAGCTAAGCCTCAAATTCTTAACTCGCAGATCCCATTTTATTTGGCCATCGAAATAGTACGCTTAAAGATAACAAAAGGCTTTGTTTCAATGGTTAAAAAATATTTCATGTTTAATTTCGACTGCATTTAAGTTTTACTTTCACTACACGAAGCATACGGAAAAAATGTTATTTAAATTTGGTTACACGAAATGATACACGGTGACTTTTGTGGAAATACCCAAATAACGAATACACAAAATTATTGATGCGCTAAACTGTCCTGCAACAATGTATCATAACACAATGTATGGATTTGTCGTAATTTCAATGATACTCCATAGTCGTCATTCTTGACACCCATCCGCAAGCCTGACACAATCGGTTTATTTCCATTCCATATTGTCTGATTTTCTAACATGTACACATATTATTTCTTGTGTAAACAGTGAATAAGTTAAATAATAGATAAAATGAATAAAGTATTTGCTTTTGAGTTCAATTAATGTTTTAAACTTGCTTAAAATGGACAATAGCAAAAAATGCATAAACGAAATTAAAGTGGGCTATTCTTAGCACAAAAAAATTCTTCGCTCTTCTCACTGTACCATATAAGGATTGAGAAACTTACCAGACCTAGACTTAGGTGAAATTGGAGAGGCCCAATGGTATACCTGATGGCTAGAGTTTGCAACTATTTGAAGAAATAGCTTTATAGATTTGTCATGTCTGTAAAATTTAAAGACTATTGTCTTTCCGTGAAAGTAATTTAAACAAAGTGCAAGCAAATTAAATACATATTTAAAAAAAAATGCGGCTAAAGCAATATCAACATCTTTGAACTGAATGAAATTACCAGCTGACGCAGGAGGCTTCCATATCAAAATTCGCAAAATGATAAATCATTTTGGATTAAGACTTCATTTATCTAGCCAAAACTTTGGGCGTTAATAGGTGTTCAGCATACAATATTATACGTAGACAACCTCAATGCGTACAATGATATGGCAGACATTATTATACAAACAAAAAACAAAGGACTAACAAATAATTAGTAACTATAGATCAGTGTTTCCCAACCTTGTGTCTGTAGAGAGTTTTTGTAAGGTCTGCAACAGACAGTGACAAATTTAATTTTAAGATAAAAATTAGAAAAAAAGTAGAATCACTGAAAAGACATATTTGAAAAACTGGATAATTTTTTGCTAATAATATTATTAGTTAGGATATGCTTATTGGAGTATACACTGATGGAGCTCCAGCTATGCTTGGAATCAGGTCTGGGTTTGTGACTTTAGTACAAAAAAAATCCCCAAACGCAATTTCAACAGATTGTATGATAAATCGCCAAGCACTCATAGTAAAAAAAACGATGCCAGAAAGTTTAAAGAATGTTGTACATTCTGCGGTTAAAATTGTTAACTTCATTCAGGCGCAAGCTCTTAATTCAAGGTTGTTTACCGAATTGTGCAAAGAAAATGATGCTGATTTCTCAACACGTTTGTGGCATACCAATATAAGATAGCTGTCAAAAGGAGATGTTTTAAAAAGAGTGTTTATTCTCAGAAAAGAAATTGGAGAGTTTCCGCAAGTAAAACCAAGTTTGCAAAAGAAAATTTCAAATAATGTATTTTTGATATGCTTGTCATACTAAGTTGATATTTTTGAGTCTGTAAATTTTGTTAATCTTGCACTTCAGGGGAAATAAATAAATGTGCTTCATTGCCAAGAAAGCCTAATGCTTACAAAATGAAACTCCCATTGTGGAAATCAAGATTAGAATCAAATAGTTTTGCACCATTTGCAACTTTAAATGCTTTTCTTGATGAAAACAAGCTAGAAGTGGACAATGAAACTATTGAGATATTCAAAGACCATATTCATATAATGATTAACGAAGTTTCTTACTAAAAAAATGAAAATTCATTAATAATCCTTTTTCTGTTTTTTCACTACCAACTGATGATATAAAAATTCAAGAAGAATTCATTGATCTACAAAATGATAAGAATGCAAAAACATTTTTTGATGAAAAATTCAGTGATTTTTGGATAAGAATGTTGCAACTCTATCCCAAAGTGTCCACATTAGCCTTGAAATTGTTAATGCCATTTTTCACAACTTTTGAATGTGAATCTGTTTTCTTTTCGTTAGTAGTTATTAAAACAAAAGCCAGAAACCGAATCAATGTTAAGGACAATATGCGTGTTGCATTATCAAAGACTGTACTAGACATTGCAGCTCTTGTAAATAACAAACAATTGCAACTTTCTCATTAATTTTTTTAATGTAATATAAAGCAATTTTTGTAATTGATCTTTTATTGTATTTTTAAGGGTCCGCGACTTATATAATATTTTAGTAGGTCCGTCAACCCAATTTCTTTATAAAAGGTTGGGAAACACTGCTATAGATTAAAGAATACATCCACTTTTTGACCAATTTAACAATAGTCATAATTCGTTCAGAAAATAAATCATTTAACAAGTGAATATCCATACAACTTCGGCCGATTTCGCTGAAGAAATATGAGAGTAAAAAATATTTGTAGCATATCAATTATCCTGTTTTAGTGAAAAGTTAAAAATCTAACAACTCAATTATGTGGAAAATAAAAGACTAAAATACCTGGGTTGATTGCAACTAACGCATGTTTCCCTGAGACAAGAATGATTAAGACATTTTAGAACTCTCTGTTCAGGTGGAAGAATTGTAGCGAAATTGCAGTGTGGACAAGAAACCAGGCCTTCAATATTGGCAGCAGCTACTTCTGAATGTTGCACAAGGTTGGCAAATTTACCTAAATTATAAAAATATACTCTGTTTTTGTAGTTGTCCGATTGATTTAATTTGAACATAATTTGTATTTAAAACGTAGAATAGCCCAAATTTTTTGAATGCAAGTAGATGCACTTTATCGCAAACAAAGTTTTAAGCAGTTGGGATCTAGAAAATTTTTATTTTTCTGAAGCTGAAAATCGTATTTTATTCGGTCGTTAACTATTTTGCTCATATGAATTTTAGGCCGGGCGCACACATCAGGGAGATGTTGCGCGAAAATCGATTTAATTTAATTGTTCTCTCAGATGCGTGCGGGGTCTTGGGAAACTGTCTGCAACATGGGTAATGAGATAACTGCTTTCTTGAGAGTTTTGAGGGGAGTGAGAATAGCTATTTGATGTGTGCGCGGTCTTGGGAAATGAATAATTTTTTCAAATCATGTCAAGACGTTTAGTATATATCTGTGATGCAATATCAATGTAATACAATATAGTAGCAGCTCAGTAAGTGTGTATTTTATAATAAATATTCTTCAATAGCTGTATTATAACTTTTAGTCTTGTATACACATGATTGTATACACATAATATTTACAAAAATACTAAATATGTACAACATTATATATACAAAGACTAAAAAAAGCTACTTTACAAATTAAAAAAAACAATAAAAAATAAATAAATAACAATGCACAACACACATATATATACATTAAGAATAATGAAATATGAAAGTATATATAGTAGTAAATAGTTTTTTACACCAAATTTAATTAAACTACCTAAAATTTAACAATATCAATAAGCGATAATTCGATTGGAAATATTTGAAGGCTTCTTTAGTATTTCTATTGGTAAGTAAAGTGGACCATGGTTGGAACCGGTTGGGTTGGGTGGAAATATTTGAACCTGTAAAAGCAGAGAGCCAATCTTCAATTGGAGAGTGTATTGTTACTCACGACCACGCTACTCTTAGAACCCAAGCAGAGGAATCAATATTGTTCCCAAGGAAGCAATGAACAACAATTTATGTTAATGAATTTGTAGATATTTACGCCATTCTGTTTCTTTATTAACTTAATTGGTTTTTTAATATACTTAATATATTCATCTCTTCACTCATATATAAAACAGTAAAAAGTTCAATTGGGATCTAATCAGTTTTAGAAGTTAGGATATATTTCCCACTGGCTGCATACCGGTCAGGTTGATTTCCCTAAAGTAACGTTCAGACCTACAACTTTGTGCACAACTTTTTGGAAATTAAAATATTCACAACAGGCCTAAAACTTTGGGTACTCATACGTTATCTCCTTGGGCAAAATTGGATGTTGGAGGTATTTGATTTTTTGGCACCCCTGATTATAGCATAATTGTTATGAAATGAAAATAAATTATTTATAATTAAGGAGCATAACTTAAATATGAATGGTGTTGACATTCAAATTCATCAATTGGCCATTGCATGGCTTGTAAGTTAAAGAACGCTTTGATTATAACACTTTATTTTGCTACTAGCAGTTCAGTTGATTACATTTATACAGGAAACTTTGAATTGTCTATAATTTCCGTCTATCTTAGTGGCTGAAGTAGATGATAGCAGTAAACCCGACAAGTTCATACTGTGTCATGTGCACAACACGCAATCCTGGTTGAACATGTTTATGAGCCTACAATTGCAAAGGGGCTCATCAATACTAGACAAAAGCTGTTGAACATGGGCATTACTTTACTAATACCTACGGCCAACGAGAAACATAGTTTCTTAGTCAGCCTTAATAATGGCTGCATACGGTTAGATTAGATATGTAATTATTATTTAAGTTCATGTACCTAACACATAAATGTCACTAGAAATATATATAAAATAAAATAGTGCAGTCCGCTTGTGACATTCCCATCCCATATACTATGTTATCATATACCACTGATTCTACCAAAACTAAATGTACTGATTTCATGCTACAATTACATGCTTAGCATTTACAGTATACTATTATTAAACTTCGTACATTATGAAAAACTAATGAAATGTTTTTGTGCTTTTCAGATTAATTCTGTTGAAATGGATATCTTATCATCAGGTGAAGAGCCATTTCATTTTATTGATGTTAAAATTTCTTACCCAAATTCTTCATTTGTGCATTAGTGGCTAAATAATTGAGTATCAAAGCAACAGCCCTAGTTGATTACAAATTAATGCAGATATATTTTATCAACAAAACCAACCATTTCCTAGGTCACGACATGGGAGTTTCCAAATAACGTGGTTTAGTCGTTTCAAATTGCTAGAATATTCTCCTAATCGGAATGCAGCTTTTCGATTTGCATGCGGAAATTGGGAATAGATATTTTACAAGAGAAAACCTTTACAATAACTGATTGGAATTTTGGTCGCATGCTTTGGAAAAATAAAGGATTTCTGAATCACCAGCAAAGTCAGAGCCATGCAGCATCAATGGCTTCCTCGGCTGACTACATAAATCGATGCAAGAGAATTTGTCTGTTTCTAACTTAGTTGCTGAACCGATTCTTGAGAGGAGTATCTATTACATTGCTGTTTTCTTGACGACATCCATTTACGTGCCCAAATGAACTACCATTGCGTGGCTATGGCAATGAGAATATTGACCTAACTGATAATTATTTGCGAATTATTGAGTATGAATTGCGAAATGATGATAAGTTATTATCCATTTTGCCCAGAATTTCTCATACAAATCACCAGATGTACAGAATGAAATAATAGATATTTATGCAAAACTGATACTTTGTTCAAACTGAAATTTCGAATGGTATTTCTTTTTGTTTTGGAAATATTTGCACCAATTGACAAGTTGCTACAAGACCGAAAAACATCTGTTCATGAGGCCATGAATTGATCAATATTGCATTTGAGAATTTGTCGAATTTAGGATGCAGTAAATGCTACGAAAATCTGGTAAATTTCGCTATTGATTTACTGCCTGATGGCTGTAATCCGCCTTCAAACTAACGACAACGTATTATGAATGTCAAACTTTCTGACTGTTTTTATGCAGTCTGTTGGTCAAAACGATAATCAGCACCTTGCAAAAAATAATGTCTGTGCTGTCAAAGACTTTACATTAGAAGAAATCAAACACCGATTTCAGGACAATAATCAGTTGTACGAAGTGCTATTTCGTGTTTCTCGAGATTCAGCTTCATTTCTGGAGTTAGACAAATTGAAATGGTTTGAACTCAACTTAGGTCAGTATTCTGTGAGCTAAAAATGCTTAAGTTTGTCTCTTACTCTAGAAAATGAAAAATTTGTGCTTTGTTTTGTATATATTTCAACTTTTTTCGAATGTTTTTTTAAGCTGATTATTTAAGTCTGTCTGCCTTAAAAGACAGAAATAGAGTTTTCAGTGAACTTCTTGGAAAGCAAGATCCATCAGTTTCCTTAATAAAATTTGCTTATGATAATCGATTTGCTTTTGAGGATACGATGCTTATAAACTTGTTGATGCAACTTATTTAATAGCCAACTCAGTGGCACTGAACGAATCTTCGTTTTCCATTCAGTCAAAGATTAATATTCCTTTCAAGCGGTCTATGTCTGCTGAGCGCTTTGCATATCTTTCATATTTGGCCTTTGAATCAAAGATAGTTTATGGCATAGACATCAGAACTTTCCACAAGGCTTTCAATAATAGAAAGGACAGGCGCCTTCAGCTTTTATAAAACAATTGTTTTGAATTGTAATGTTTTAAATTTATTTGGGAATTTATCACATCTGGTTTTTCTTGTTTCTGTTTATATTACATTTCCACATTCACATTTACATGTATCATGGGTGATTTATAAGAAATGGTTCATTCATTTGCAGTTATTTTTTAGCGTACTAGAACAGCCTGAATTCCATTCACTCTTAGAAAATACTAAAATATTGTAGTTTAGTAAAATATAGGTTTATTATTAAGGAATGTTGACATTCTCATTAAACGCCCTCCTGAATGCCTGTCCACCCCTTTGGGTAATAGTGCTGACTATGAGCCTGGTTTCATTTACAGCAAAAAAATTCCTAGAAAAATGTCTAAATATGACAATTGCATCCTATTATCGAGAAATGAGCTAGAATGCCATTGTCCTATAAGGGTTTGTGCTGTTAATTATGTTGCTCTGATATGCACTATAAACCCCAAACATATAATCAGTGCGTGTTACCTCTTAGTACCTTATGCGATATATTAAGAGCTTTTACAATGTCAAAATATTTGATAACGGCCAAAAAGAACATTTGCATTCTAGAGCAGCGATATGTCAAATTACACACATTATTTTATAAATCAAGAATTTCTGCAAAAAAATGTACATACCTAAAAGCGAGCTTTTTACACAAGTTTGGAGTAAATTCATTGTGTATTCATTTGGACATTCGTCAGCGAGGCATTTCAGAATAGTTTTACAGTCACTAATGTTACTCTCCACATAACGAGAAAGACAAGTGGAACAGACAATGTGTTCGTCTATTCCACATGTACCTGTCTCTTCAGGAATGCACTCATCGTCGAAACAACAGAGGCATGTAAGTAAAGCGTTTGAGCTGCGCAAAGCTGAAATTCTTTCTTCACGAAGACGCTAAATTAAACTGTAATTTTACAGTGTAATTCAAAATATTTATCAATTAAAGAAACTTAGAAGCTCACAACAAACATATATGCTGCAAGTAATAAACACTTCCAAGTGCGCTAATAATAGAAGAGTTTGGGAAAAGAATGAAAATAAGAAATATTATACAGCAAGACATACGATTTTAACTTGACTGAAAAAATGAAAATTCAATAAAAAAAATAATATGAGCTAAAAGATAATATTTCAAAAAACATCGAAGTGATGTTCAAACCAAGAAGTAAATATTCTTGCTCGTGTAAGTCTTTAATGTTAAAATTATAAAATTCACAACCTAGTCTGACGGTTAAAGATTTCGTTAAAAATTGAACTGAAAGTGTGAGCATCTCAATTGTTTGTCATGAAATGTTTTGCTAAGGAAACCCTAAAATTAAGAACAATTTCAATGTAATTTAAAATTATCCAAGATAACTTAAGAAACGCAAAGCATCAAGTGAAGAAGCAAAATCTCAAGAAGCAATACAAAGCCGTTTTATTACAAATAACTACCAACATTTGCAAAAAATTCTTTTTAAAATTATAAAAATCGCCACTATTATCAAAATGATAACATAATTTAATTAATATATACTGGGTGAGTAATATATTCTGACTATAAAATTGAAGTATACAAATATATAAAACCCTACAAAAACATATACTATGGCAAGAAAAGCCTTAGAATTTTGCAATAATTACTCAAATAAGCCAACTTTATATTGAAATAAAAAGATTGCTGACATTATTGAAGCCCGCCATCAATACTAACATCTTAGAATCAAACACTCTTAAGTCATTCACTTCTCAGATGTTACCATAACCACTAACACAAATATTTATTGTCAAGGCAAATTATAATTGAAAGTCAACAATACTTCGGTGATAAACATTTGGTAAGGTGAAATTCGCTTGATTATCATTTGCCCGAATAACACATGATCATGATTATTCATGTGATGGTCACGGAATTTAATCTGATTTACAGATGAAATATCAGTATCCTAAGAATTGGATCTTCAAATAGTAAACTAAGTACTAAGTAATTTGACCTTTTCCTGAATATTATGATTTAAAGGTTTCAAATATAAGAAAATAATGTACTTTACGATCAGCAATCGTTCTTTTGATAAGATGTTCATTTTGAATAAAAAGCATCTCCTTGTAGAATTCTTCGCAAGGCTCTTCGGGATAATCTTTTAACTCACAGTCAGTTTTCCTACAGTGTTTTCTTTTGCTACGAAAGTTCCTAAACTTTTAATGGAATACATTTGAGATCAACCAAAAATATAGAAAACTAATAGACTAAAATATATAGCAGGGTGAGCAGAAACTTTATTTCGGAAATTGACAAAGAACATCCCAAGTTTTCTCAGATAGATTTGTAAATGACATATTCGGTAGCAACTTGTCCTACTTTGTTACATCTCAAATAGGGAGTCCTTGGAATCGAAATCCAAAATTGATGTTCCACAGAAACTAATCGATTCTGGTTACATCGCAATTCGATCCTCGATTCAAAGCTATTTAACTTTCCAAAATGCAAATTTTCCATTAGATTGCTTAACATTAAACAGCCTGAGGTCAATTTAAACGGACAAACCGTTTCCCCACATTTATAAGAAATTATCTCCAAGACCATTAGGCAAATTGGAAATTGTGAGGCACTGAAGCCAACGTGGGAAATGGGTCAACTCGGACCGATCCGAGGTTCAGGTTCAGATAAATAGTTAGATGAGCAGAGTTGCATATCACCCTAAGACGGGTCTGGTCATGTCGGGTTTTGATTTATAGACTTTAATGCCTGGCTTCAAACATCCCGCGCCAGTAAGTGTTTGTGTCAAGTTCAAAGCCGCCGAATCTTGCGTACCGTCTTACAACTTTGCGCACAACCTTTCTTAATTTAATTAATCGCACCAACAAAATTTGTACATGTATAGGGATTCCAACGTTGTTGTAAACCACTTTTGAAGAGTTAAATTGGTTCTACTTTTGCGCACAAATTTGGTGGTTAAATTAAGTGCATAACAAAATTTAGAAATGTGTACGCAATTCCAATATTATTGTGAACTTTTAATTCATTTATTACGGAGCAACAATTTAACCGCGCATTATTAATTACATTAAAATTACACATGATGCTTTCAATAGAGTTGTTTTTTCTTCACAATAATTGCTTGTACTGGTTATAGTGTATTTTACTGGTAGGTTTAATTTATAAAAATGGTAAAGAAATAATTCAGCTAAAAAGTTGCGCACAAAGTTGGAAGTGTGTACGCAAAATATTATTGCTATGAACTTTATAATAACCCAAAAAGTTTTGCGCAAAGTTGTGTGTACGCTATTTAAGACAACTCACTGTTGGAAATCGGGAATTTGACATACCAAGTGATACACTTGGTAGACCGCAATAATGATGTAGAAATTTAGCTCACACATTGCTACATTGTAATCAAAATTTCAGAGAAATTTAAAATGCCTTAGTTAATGTATTTGGCCTAACATTTTCACTGTGATCTTCGGATTAGTCTGAGAAAATATTTAAGAGGGAGTAATATTTACCAAATTGGTCTGTAACTGCACGAATTCGACATCTATACACTTTTCCAAAATCTGTTCAAATTTTTTTTTGTTATTTTTATTATAAATATACAGTGGTTATTTAGCATATTCGAAAACAATACACAAAAATTGTCCTCCTGATTTCAAGAAAATTCTTCGGCATGCAAGATGCCGTAAATGACTAGTTATTACGTACGGCTGCTATCAATATGTAAGCACGGTCTAAAGTATGTTTACTTGATATAATTATTTGATTATGATGCTTATTCAATATCCGCTCATCATGTTGTTTTACTAAAAGTTTGTGTTTCATTGTAAATCTACAGTCCGAAAACTATATAGTGCATCATTCGCTAGCAAGGAGATGTGGACACATGAAGAACTAGAAAAAATAATTTATCTGTTATATAGATGAAAAAACCTAACTGAAAAAAAATATATATACAGAGGTGCGCAATAAATTATTGCTATATTTCAATAAAAATTATATATTTTGAGATCGAAAATATAATTACTTTCTTCGCACAATAATTTTATCATTACTATTACAATATGAGATTCACATTTATGGATTTAATGTTAATGGATTTTCATAATAAATGTTGGAAAGTAAGACATTCTTTGAGAAAAATAGAGCGTTCTGGAACTTTAACACTCGATGAAATTGTTTCGCTAAATTAGAAAAAATTCCGTCCAGAAAAAAATAATTTTAAAATATATTATATATATATATATATATTTTATATATATTGTCAGATGTGGAGAATTTGCTATTAAAAGCCAATTTAAAAAATAGTTATTTTCAAAATTTTCTATTTTACAATACAACAAAAACTTAAATTTGGTTTGACAGATTTAGAAATATTAGTTTGTACACCATAGTGCAACTATGGCGTTACTCAGAGTATGGGCCTAAACCAAGCTGATACACACAACTTCTAAAAAGTTAAGCGCTAAAATTATGTTATTCTAAAGTTGAAGGCAAACTTTTATAAAAACTACTAAAATATGTATATATATATATAATTAATTAAGGACAATGCCTCCCATGTTCCCCTCTCTATGACAGTGACTGCCATTAATGGTTCCAAAAGTGAAATTAATTTCTTCACTAATTCGCAAGATGGGCAACAAATCCCAACACACCCTAAAGAATAGGGATAAAATTACAAAAGAACGGGATTGTGTTTAAGCAAGATTACAAAATTGTAGTAAGACGCCAAACTATACCATTTTCCGTCCAATAATGACATTTTTGCAATCAACAATGACATTTTTGTAATCAATAGTGATATTTTTGCTATCAATAGTGACATTTTTGCAATCAATAGTGACAATATATTTTAGATATACTTATTTGTTCTTGTATGTATTTATCACTTATGCATGTATGTAAATGTATGTATCTATGCATGTACATGCATGTATNATTTGCATTTTTTGTATTTATAACGGTATGAGCGACTTAATGTACTGCTATTATACCCAGTAATTATTAATTTCTATTTGATCGAATTCAATAGGTTATTTTATCGAATTAGAAACGATTCTAAAGGATATATTCTATGTAAATAATATGTAAATAATATGTAAATAATATGTATTTCAACAAACAAAATAAATTGCATATTGGAACAAAGAACGATGTATTCATCAAAAGTAGGCAGCTCTAAGCTTCAATAGGCAATCCTTGTGCAAAGTCAGCGACAACAGCGTATACTCAACGATATAGATTACGAATTTTGGCTCGAGTTAAATCAGGCATACTTTGCTCAAGAGCATCCCGAAGTATTCCTAATTTCGTCAGTATCTTTGCGCGCATAGCTGAAGTCAGTATAGTAATAACTAGGGCGGATTTTTGACAAAAGATAGTACACTGTATAAGGCTATTCAAATTTGAAAGTTAGGTTATTTACATTCAAATTTGAAATATCGAAGAAATTTTTAATCTTACAATGACTAATGAGTGAATTACCTATGATACCCACAAAAATTTTGAAATCAGCCTTCAAAAGTCGTGAATTAACGTTTACATGCATAATCTTTTACTACGCATAAAGTAGCATAAATAGTCATTCATGGGTACATATGCATTAAAGACATGTAAACATTGTACAATGGTTCAAAGTTTTACAAATGCAAACAATATATAGATAAAAATATATTGTCACTATTGATTGCAAAAATGTCACTATTGATAGCAAAAATGTCACTATTGATTGCAAAAATGTCACTATTGATTACAAAAATGTCATTGTTGATTGCAAAAATGTCATTATTGGACGGAAAATGGTATACATATATGGTACAAATTTTGTTTTTAGAAGATTTGATAAAAGCAAATAACAAACTTACTTAAGATGTCTATATGTTGCTAATAGACGATGATTATTAGCTTCCAAAGATTCTTGTATAATGTGAGACCTTAATCGACGGAATGAATTTGATAAAAATATAGAGCAGTGCTCCTTGTAAGAAGCTGACGATATCATTGGAGAGTTGCGAAAGTAAGACTCGGGATCTTCAAACAAATCCAAATATTCAACGATATTAAATTCGGAATTAAGATATTTATTTCTTAATTTCTCTCTTTGGCATTGTTTATTCACATCAATTGATTTGGGATAAGAAGATGCCAACAACTCAGCAACACATAATTCCAGACAGTCATTGCTATGTCGATAGGCAGTTAATTTTTCCTGAAGATAGTTTGGATAGCAATCTGGAAACATTTTCAATAACTCATTAAATTGAGACTCCAATTTATCATTTTCCTTGTTTGATGTATGTTTATTGTTATCGACATTGGAAGTAAATGCACAATTGACTATCTTTTGATTATCAATAAATGATTTTACTGGATTTGGTTGATCCCATCGTTCTTTTAAAAAAGTATATATATCTATGAATTCAACGTCACGATACGATTCATGAAGTTTCATAGCTGACCTAATTATGACTTTGCTATCTGGCCCTTCATCATCTGATATGCTAGAATCAGAAAGGCAGGCTTCCTCAAGAACAGTGCATTTTGGGGCGGCACTTGAACAATTCTCAACGATATTTAAATCAACTTCATTATTTTGGTTAATGTGTAAGTTGCCAGTAGAAGTTGAAGCTAAATCAGGTTCAGGAATATGATTTAAATTCAAATGATCATCGATGAAATCTTGAACATCCTTCTCTGAATTTGAACCATTCTGCAAACACTCACAAATATATGAAAAACTCAAATTTGGAAACATTTCTTGGAGTTTCGACGCATTTGATAATACATTTTCATTATCTTCCAATTGTAAAGATGACGCATCATCCTTTTCTATTATATTTCTTGGTTTATCATCTTTACAAACCGGTTCAATTTCAAGTACATATGATTGATCTAACTCTTCTAATAAATCTTTATCGTTAATTAAATCCGTTAGGCAGTCCGCAATTTGATTTTCATTGCTTAAAGTACGTTCAAGTCGTGTATAGATTTCAGTTAAACTTTTTTGTGGAAAGAGCATTTGAATGCAGCGAGCATTAGACATTAAATTTAACTCTTCGACATTTGAAAAGGATTTACTATGACATAAAAGTATGTCTCTAACGGTTTTTGAAAATTTTTGGGGATCGCTATCAGTGTACTCTGATAGAAATGAATAAATATCTAAACAATCGATTTGAGAGTTATCAAGAAAATGTTCTAGAAACGCTTTTATCGTTTGTACATTTGAAGTTTTGTCATCAAATATATCACGAATAACCAACTCCAAAACATTTTCTTTTCCGTTATGCTTTTCTAAGAATCCCGAAACATCTGCTGGGAGTACCTTGTAATTAAATAATTCTGTAATAAATGGTATCAAATGAAAATTTCCTGCAGCATTGCTTTCCTGCCGAGGTTTTTTCGGTGGAGTTTCGAAATCATCATCGTCGCTATCAATTGTGTAGATTTCGGTATCAGCAGTACTTTCGTAGCTCATGACTACACCTCTAAAGGACAAACTAAAGTGAAAATACTTCTAATAAGAACCTAATTTCCAACAATGATATGATAAATTAACAATTACAGTTTAAGAAATCAAAATATTAAAAATAATTATGCAGAATTAGTACAGTAAATAATTTTTTATGGTATGCTACACAATTCCCAATAGTTCAGTTAGCAGGTGTAAGCTATCCATTAAAACTATATTATGAAAATTCTACTTATTCATAGGGAGCACATTGATCAATATTTTGAAACATATATTTCTCCTAAAACACGCTAAAACACAAGAATATCCAATTGAATTTGATGGCTTTAATGAAATAAAACATTCGTTCAACACGAGCAAAACAGAAAACATTTTCAATATCACAATTCTACAACGTAATTCAATTGAAGTGAGAGGGATAAAACTAATGAATTTTTAATACTCCGTTATTTAATGAAAATATTATGCTACCAAAAACCAATGAAACAAGCAAGTAAGTGATAAAAAGCTTACAGCAATAATTGTCAGCAATAACTTAAATCGCAATAATAAATCCAGTTTGCTATTCATCATGATTTTTTATAATTGAAGTGATATATCGAATTAACAAATTACTTAAAGATTGGAAGTAACATATTTTTATCAAATTAGATAACACAAGATCCATTGTGATTTGCAAGAAAGTGTTTGTTGGTTCTAAGTAAATCAATGTTGGTAAAAAGTACGAATCCAAATATAATGAAATATTAAATGGGTTATACCAAAGTATTAGACAGTCGAACTTATGTTACTTTGTTAGTGCATTCTAATATAAAAGGCATAAAATATATTTTTTTGGCACCACGCGCACTGGTGATTTTTAATTTATGTCAACAAGAAGCAATTTATTATATGAAAATAGAACCAGAGCTTTATGTCAACACGCAATTAAATATAAAAAATTTCCGCGATGATTAAACTGTTGAAAAAAGGAACATAGTGTTTTCAATAGACGTGCGCTCACTGCAATTAATTAATTGATCAATTCGCAAAGATGAGAGACATTGATATATTGAGAAGCAAAGGGTGAATATAATTTATAATTAAAAGGTTATTATTGCAAGCAATTTTAAGAAAAATTATGAATAGCTTTATGAAGAGGAGTTATTTGAAAATTGGACTGAATAAATTACTTGGAAAATAATAAGAGTCAAAGAACACTTTTTGCTCAATATATATATATACAAAAAATCTACAAACACGTGGCAAATAAAATAAAATATAAACAACTAATTAACTACAAATTAATGTGACATATTAATAATATAATCAATTTTTGTGTGAATGTTTGTGTAGGAGCTCAGTGTTGGATGTATGTTTTGAATGCATGAATTGTATTACCGTCACTTAATGTATATTGTTTTATTAGAAGAAATTGTTTCAATTTTTTTCTAAACTTTTTATAGTTGTTTTCTAGTCGTGTTTCATAGTCTAAATTATTCCACAATTTAGTTGATAAGTGATGAAAGGCATTAGGATTTCTATCTAAACACAGAAATTTTTGCGATCGCAGAATGCATGTAACAGTTGTTTATGATAATTGCTTAATTTTACATTACGTAAGTGATAAAGATATCTAATGCCTGCAGTCATTTTTTGAATCATATTCAGTAGAAGCTTTTCAAATTTTAATTCATTATCTATCTCCACGCCTAAGTAGCTGACTGATTCACTTTGCTTTATTGGCTTATTATTTATCGTAAGTTTTATATCACTTATTAGGTTTCTTTGTGAGAAAATTATAAATTGTGTTTTGTCAATATTTAGTTTTAGTTGATTATTTGTAAAATAATTGTTTAATTTTTCTATATCTGTTTGGAGGTTTTTTGTAGCATCAAAAGCATTTTTTGCGGTACTTAGGCATGTGTCGTCGACATATTGGTAAATGTCGCTGTGCTTAACATGTTTTATTATATCATTTACAAAAATAGAGCCAAGTACAGCACCTTGGGGTACCCCACGGCCGGTCGTAATATAACTTGATTTTTTATCGAAATTCATTGAATTGAATGCCTTACTTAAATCTAGTAATGCTACACAACTGCAGTTATTATGAGATATATTAGACTTAATTTGTTGCGTGATCCTGGGTGCTATGCCCAACACGAAAACCAAATTGCTTATTTGATAGGATGTTTTCAGATTTTAGGAATGCATTTATTTGAACATACAAGTTTTTCAAAGAGCTGGTAAAAGGATGTATAATACAAATGGGTCGATAATTTTTTGCGTTTAGGTTGTTACCTATTTTTATATAGGAGTTATATCTGATTTTTTAGTAAGTCTAGAAATTCACAATCAATAAATACATTGATTAAATGCGACTAACAATTGTTCTCCAAAAATAAGAAAGAAACGTTTAATAATAAAAATGGGAGATTATAAGAAGCGTTTGATCTCTTGGTATCAAGTTTTTTAACAATGTTTTCTAATTTATTGATTGTAGCAAGTCTAAAGGAAAATTTTTTTGATTGTTTAAGATTATCAGAATTTTTTTTTTTTATAATTGAAATTTCTAAGTTATTTGAATGTTGAATAATAATGATAATAATAATATAAGAATTTATTAGGCCGGTGAAAGCAGAGCATCACAAAAGAATAAAAATAAAGTTTTTAGACAACGAGGAGAGTCACACGAGATGAAGTAGGAACAGATGGATGAGAAAGCGAAGCGAGAACACAAAGCCAATAGCAGTAGGACGTTTGAGAATCAGGAGGAAATGAGCAGAAGCAAAAGCATGGTTTAAAAAACGAGTGAAGGGTGCGATGTTTCTTGGGAGGACGAATGGGGAAGTGAGAATATCATCAGAGCGAGTGGAACGGCAATTCAAGAACGTTATAAAATGAAATGGATCAAGGTACCGATTGCGAGTCAGGAAACGATTGAACAGGAGATGACATGCATGGAAGTGAAATGACAGCGGGAGATTGAGAATTGAGCAGAACATCTGTGTATGGTAAGGAAGAAATCCATTTGAAAGCACGTTTCTGGAACAAGGCACGAGCCGGCCAGTTTCACAGCAGATGAGGTATTGAAGAGGACATTGCGAAAAAGGACAAGGAGTGAGGAACTAGATTTACGAAGACGCAAGTGCACATGCCCAGTCAATTTCAAGCTCGCTGCAAATTAAACACCAAAATGAAGGATCAAGCTATTGTGTATAATTATTAAATATCCGATTTTATTTTATTTTAAACAACTGTTTCTAAGCCTGATATCAATTCTCATATTTAGAATTTAGTTAACTGTAACGCTTAGCATAAATAGCTATAACAAATAACTATTGTTCACATGTGAATGTAATAGATGTAAGTATATGACATTGTTTAGCTTACATGTACGTAAATAATTTAATTTTTGAAGATGAAAAAACGTTTTTTTCATATTACCATGGTACTGCTCCAAACGATGAGACAAAAAAATTCTTTACGAATATTGGCATTTGCATGTTATTCTAACTAATTGTAGAAATTAATCAAAAAATTGCCCATTCATTTGAAAGTAATTAAAAAACTTTGTAGCGTGTGCACACAGTGTCGAATCATCTTTTAAGGCTTCTTTTTGGAAAATTAACAAATTCTGTTTCAATGAAATCCATTTTAAATTGAACAATTGAGCAGAGTAAAAATCAATAGTGAGCATTGCACAAAATTTTGATAAACAATTTAATTCGTGAATTATTTAAATTAAATATTCATCAGTGCACTCTTAGGCGTGTGGAAAATATAATAAATATATTTTCATTTCTGCGTGTGATAGAATACTAAATCATACACTGGCGACCACTACAATGGAACATCTTCACCTAGTATTATTACAGTCCGCTTCATATGAAGATTCCAAGGATTGGCGATTACATTGAAAGCTCTCTTTTTGCTATTTTTACTGACGATGGCAGATCAGATAGAGTGTGATGATTGATAAAAAGCATAGTCTTTCTTGGAAAAGGTTGACAACATATTTAGACGCATAACAACGATGGAACTCTATTGAAATATGTAAGGTCCATTAAAACTAAGGCAAGTGTGTTTTTCAACAACCCTGACGATTTGATGAAACCATTTTTGATAGAACAGTTAAATTCAACGAATTGAATTGCCGTTGATCTTGTAACAGTGCTAAACAATTATAGCAGAATAAATGTTCTGATTAAATATAACAACGTTGATGCTTTTGCAACTGGATCCCTCCGATTTGATTTGTTGCTAAAAGAGATCATTGAGCATTCATTGAGATCTGTGGCAAGCCAAATCCTGAAAGCTCTAATACACAACAGCATTACAAGAGTGTGATTTTACTGTGGAATATATAGCTGGAAAAACAAATGTAGTGACAGATGCGCTTAATAGGCCACTTTCTCATGTCTTGGAAACAATTTTGGTGCAAAAAAGTTTTAACAGGGTTTGAAAAAGGAATATTCACCCAAAAGAACGTCTCTGATATATTACTTTTTAATGGCATTGAATCAGAAAGTATATGGCCTTCTGGGCAAATTGTGTCAATGTTTTACTATATCAGAATCTGTTCTGTTGCAATTCAGAAAAGAGTAGTTGTTCCTTGATCTCAGAAATTGGAACTACGACCACAACGGACATTTTTTAACAAAATAAAATCTGTAATACTTGATTGCTATTGATTTCCTAAGTTTCGAAAACGTATGCAGCTGGTATGCGCACAATGCGAGGCATACATAGATAAAGAACTATGGAAATAGCATAGTTATTCACGAAATTATCAACAACTACTGTGTAATCCACTTAAATTTGTCGCAGTGGCCTTGGCTAACCGCTGCCAAAACAACCTGAAGACAAGAAATTCATTCTTACAATAAACGATCACACAAACAGGTGGCTTGAAGCAGTCACCTTGTAGGACATACACAGTGAGCAATTACCAATAGTCTCTTTAGATCGGTGAGTTAATCACTTTCGCCTTCCATGAAATATACATTCAGACCAAGATCACCAGTTCAAATCAGATTTAACTCAAAACATGGTGAAGCTGATAGGAAACACTAAATCGCTCACTACCCATAAGGCAACTTGGTTTGAGAAAGAGCACAGGATACTTGCACACAGACTACGTTGTGAAACGAGTTAAAGAGTGAAAAATCCGAGTGTGCTTACCAAATTAATCGAATGAATCATTTATCAATTAGTTGCCAGTCAAGATAATAGCACCTCGCTGTGATACACAAGATATCAATGTTGGACATCCATTCCTAATTTACTACAACTAAAAAATGGCAGCTCAATTAATGTTGTAACTGGAAATTCAAGAAAAATCTCCTATGGGATTGAAGGGTGTTAGTGCACTTTAATTGATCTGTATAAATACGCAGATATAAAATTGTTTTACATACTTAATTTTTGAGGGAATACTATTTTTTTTTAATTTCTGCGTGTCGCAGATTATTAAATATTACAAGTTACATAGGATAAAACAATGTAAATTAAACTTTATAACAATATTTTGCATTTTCTTTACATATCTATGCATTTCTAATTATAAGACGTTGAAATAGTATACTTGTAGCGTTTTGTCGCGGCGTTGCATCTTTAGCTGGCATCTCACGATTACTTTTTTTCAAGACCTCTTTGCTGTCCATTTCCCAGAAAGTAAGAGAGAACTACCTGTAACTGTGTACAGTACATTTTCGCGATTCCGTTTATAGAAAATCTAATTGATATTAATTGAATTCCCTTGTCTATGCGTAAATAATCGTTGTTGAGATAAACCACGGAATGCTCTTGATATTACGCATTAAATTATCAAACATTTTTCTTTAACCACAATTGCCTTGACTACGTAAATTATTATTACACATACACAGGAATGTAAAAATACCACTTATTTCGTGAAAAGCCAACTTTCGATTTCAAATTAAAATGAGTTATGTATATAATATTAAAAGAGAAGTGCTTTAAAACAATAATTTTTCGATTTTTATATTTATCCCCACAATATTTATTTCGAGCAATTCAACAGCAACATATGGGAATGACGAAGTAAGTTAAGATTGCTAATTCAATAGCGCACTGTGAACCTCTAATTTTCAAAAAATTATTCAAAGTATGCAAGCGGCTAATATATATATCCATCACTAACACACAAATTATATGGTGTCAGGCATGTTAACCTATAAGTATACTTTATTGCTGCTTACAATGCGATTGTAAACACTATCTTGCGGTTGATACATTTTTCACACCATCCAAACCTTTCAAATTTGCAAGGATTGAGATTTGGATGGGTGAAAAAGTAGGAACCATAACTTTCTGCTCAGCTGACAATATTGTCTAAACATAAAGCGTTAGAAATTTCGTCAATAAATCAATACGTATTTGTATAAATCGAAATTTACCATTTCTGAATAATGGCTTTTAGACTAGGATCTTTGAGAAAATATTCAATAGGTTAATATATATTATATTATGTATCATCTGTTTGTTTATTAATGTGTATAATTTCTGCTTGCTTAGAATCATATTAATACATCTTTTGGTGAAAATGATAACGAGTGTTTTGTGCTGTTTTCATATTTGATCATATGGTAAATAAAGGTTATTTTATTCTCTAATGTTTTAGGTAAAATGTTGTGTAAAATGCATTGTTCATTGCACATTACAAAACCTATGCTTAATTATTTTAAATATCAGAGTGATTGACTTCACATTAACTAGAAGGGCCAGGAAAGTCGATTCGACCCACTTATGTTATTTGATAATTTACTAACTAAATGTTAACTTTGAAATTTTTGCGTTTTATGTATATATTGATAGTGATTCGAATTGTCCACTTGGTATCTAAAGGGTTAACTTTTTCCTGTCCTAGTGGTAATAGCAGAAATAACGTTTAGCAGAAAATTGAACAGATTTTTGTTTATTTAAAACATTTTTTCCAGATTTTACAAAAATTTACTGTACAAATCCAAAGGCGGAAGGGAAGGAACGGATTATGAATTTTTAAAAAGGTAATTTATCTGCCAGTTTTACAGGTAGGATGTAGGTATAAAGCAGATTTTGCATGAGGCAGTAGAATTTCGGTTATAAAGTAGTATAGAAACGGGGCCCTGTTAAATACATTAAACCATTTCAATTACTAATTTTATTTAAGTTATTATATGTAATTTTAAGTGGTTACTAATCTCAAAACTAATGCATATATTGTGAACTTGTGAAACGAAATTTAATAAATTATAATAAAATAAACTAAACTCTGTGAAGAAAGACAGCATTTTTGTCCACAGATGCCAAAGTTCGAATATATCTTACAAGGATGCCAGATATTCTACCCACTATACCCAGTTCATATGTATCACTAAGCTCAACTTTAGAACCTGCCACAGAAAAATTATCAATTTCTTTGGAGAAATGATTTAAAAACTGCTTAAACTAACACTTTCATAAGCTCTCAAGTGAAAAAAAGTTCATACTGTGAAATTTAAATATTTAGGACTAGAAGAGTAGGGTAAACAATAAAAAATTTTCCTATTCTTTTGTAATATTTTTGCATTGTTTCCATGTGGAAACACAATGTATGGCTAAATTTCATTTAATAATTGTATATTGTTTTATATTCCTTGGTATGTCTCACGTATGGGTAAAATAAATACTAAAAACAATATACTTTGCAGTCAAGGCAATTGGGGTTGAATAAAATCAAACATGTGATTGTTGTTACATGAAAGGGATTCCCAGTTTTATCTATCCACAACTAACCAATATTTAAGCAAAAACAAGGTAATTCAAAACAAAATCAATTAGATTTCCTAAAAAGTGATCGTGTGCCGCGGAAATGCGTTGTATTCACTTATATTTATTTTCGTCTTTTACTAATGATGATATCCCCAGAAAATGGCTTCGTATGCAAAAAAAGTAATCGTAGGGATCCAGTTTAAATATCATTTGAATTTTGATGAAAATATGCTTTTTCACTAATACTTTCGAGGGTGTGCTTTATTCTATTCAGTTATTTTTACTGTAAGTACTAGATTCCTATACAAGCAATCGATGTAAAATTGCCTTCCGTCATTGAAACGAATGTATTACCAGCAGCTGATAATTTGAATCTTGCTGTTGAAACAAAATAGCATTATTCAAGGTTTGCTAAACTGATATTTCTGATAAAAAATTCTGCAATTTATAGTGGATATTAACTCCAATATGTAAACGTTAGCATTTGGCATCATCTTGAATGAAAATTTTGATTATTGTTGAACGTCGCCTATAATAATTTTTTCGTTGTTTGAGATATAACAAACCGATTAAAAATTCGGAGTTATAGTGAGAGATGCTTGCCATGGTATACCATTTATGGTAGAAAAAATAATATGGTAGAAAAGTTTATGGATGTAATATTTTAAATTGTAGTCTATAAATGCATTACTACATACAGTACTGCGAAAATTAATGGATCAACATAATAAAAAATTGAAATTTGAAGAAAAATATCTGAAATTATGAAATTTCAAAGTTCTAACTGCTCTCAAAAGGATAATCCTGCAATTTGTGTATTTGAACTTGATTTTAGAATAAATTAAAATATATTTCAGCAAGGGAAATTCATTGCATTCATATAAACTTAAAAAGCACATTTTTGAAATGTCTGAAAGCTTCATATAACTTGTATTAATAAGTAAGGTGACATACATAAGGTCGGCAAAACTCAAAATTCAGGCTCTAATCACGTTGGAAACTCTTGTTTTAGATTAGAGCGTATTTAGATTAAAACAATTTGGGTCTTGCCAGTTTTAAAATTTCAAGCCTCATTGAATCTTTGCCCGGAAATAATTTGATGCATTTCTTTGTTTTAAATTGTGTCAGAACATCTTAAAAGAGTTAAGTTCAACAAAGGAATCATGAATTTTCTAGAGATCATGAACATAATGAAAATTTCGAATTGATAATGAATTATGTGGAAAGAACTGTGAAAACATATTAATAATAAATTGTAACTTTTTGTTTATTTTTCACAGTTAATATACAAACTTAAAATATGTTCTATTGGGTAGTTGTAACAGATTCATGTTTTATCTAATTTAATTTATATAATTTTATTATTTGTTAGGTGGGTCGTTTAATATTCATAGCGCTGTAAACAAAATTCATGTGCTCTTTCAAGTAATTTGTATGGCTATCTGTATTGTTATATTAAATCTATAAGAATAGAATAAGTAAAAATATATTTTACATACATTTTGATAAGATTGCTATCTTAAACTCTTTAGTCAGCAACATCAGCACTTTGCAAACAAATTCGAAATAACGCGTTATATTGGGAATTAAACAGAACTCTAATTGGTTAATTTTACCTTTTGTTTCTGAATTTTTCAAGGTACTTCTGCTAGCTGCCAGTATATGTGGGGATTTCAGCACAATTCACGATAATACACAAACAATTTTGTTCTTTAGCCTGATTGTTTATTTGATGCTCGTGATCTGGTTTGTATTTAGCTAAATAATCATTTTATTAAACTGCGTTTATGCCGCATATATTCTATATGAATTTGACCATATTATAAAAATAGTCGTTATGGTCATAATGTATGCCATGTATGGACATGCATATTCTTTTGTAAATTTTGTAACGATTTAATAATTGTAGGTAATATGGTTTTCTAGAATTAAAAACTAATTTATTAATTCTATTTGAAATTAGTGTTAATTTTATTTAGTATTGCGCGAAGCAATCTGAATATCTTTGTAATTTATTTGGTTATATGGTATAAATATTCTTAATTTATTTATTTCAGTTTCCATGGCAACTGCTTCTTTGGATTCACCATTGGAACGCCCAATTAATGGTCATGCGAAATCTTTAGTAAATGGCAATGAATCCAATAGACTTTACAAAATTAGCCCTGATGTTGGGAATGGGGAAAACCCTTTTAAGAATAAGCTTGACGCAAACTTAGATAATTGCGAAGAGGATGATGATGAGGATAACGATGTACAAGAGGAAGTAGAATCTGAAGATGTATATCCAATGCATACAATTAATAAGCTCCCACCAGGTTGGCGAATAATGTCAGACGAACAAGGTCAATATTATTGGCATGTTGGATCGGGAGTCACTCAGAGAGAACTCCCGCGAATGAGTAAAGATGATTTAGATATTCATTCCTCTCATCAGAACAAGTCTATTGGGTAATATTCTTGGTATATAATTGAACATTGTGCGTTTATACCTTTAAGTATAATTTAGAATTTTCGCTTAAGCAATTGTACAAATATTATATATATATATATATA
>CABFPE010000320.1:614474-628031 GCA_900660155.1 Hofstenia miamia | reverse complement strand
ATATATATATATATATATTAAGGGTATTCCAAAATTGTTTTTTTAAACTTTCGTGTGGGAGGGTGGACAAATGGTATAAAATAATTTTAATAATATATTCGTCTATATGACATCTTCTTCAAAGCCCATGATATTTCTGTCATACTTAAGTCCTGCAATTTGTCTGGTCTTGCTATCCTGAAGGCGTCCCATCCTTTTAATTCAGGAAACCTCCTCAACTCTTTCCATAGCATCTCTTCTCCTACATTTACTCCGCCTTGCAGGAAAACATCTTGGATCTTTCCGCTGTTAAAATCCAATCAGCTTCCTTCCTCTCAAGTCACTTCTTATCGTCCAATAGCTATTCTTTCTCGGCTGTCAATCATCTTTGAGCGCCTTGTCTTTCGTTACGTGTTCCCTAATGTGCGTCACCTCATGTCCTCTTCGCAGCATAGTCCTGGTTGCATTATCTTTCTTGACATTTCTAAAGCTTTTGATCGGCTCCCTTATTCAATTCTTCTTGGCAAACTCGTTTATTTGGATTTGATGCTTATTTCATCGAACTCTTCCAGTCTTACCTGTCCAATATTCGTCAGTGTGTGTAATAAAATAGGAGGGATGAAATCTGCAGAGAGTGACGTACTTTGCTTACATTAGTTAAGAGCTTTATATATTGTATTTATTGAAAAATTTTTCGAATTCAGTTTGAAATTTTTTTCATTAGTGTGGAGTTCTGAAACGAGATAAAGAGGCTTGTTATATACGAAAGCAAAAAACTGATTGAATAGCTCAGATTGACTCTGAGGAGTATTTGCGAAAGTAGATTTCCAATGCATAGTGTTGGGTAAATCACGAATATTTGATATCGATTTTAACAACTTAAAGCCTTCATTTAATGTGAGTTTAGTTTTCGATAAAGAATTTAATAGTACCTCTTTGTCAAGTTCTACTGAATCTTGAAAATTCAAACTTATTTGGTTTTGAGTCGATGGAAAACGTTGATATTTCCTTTTGATTGTATGAAATTTATTTAGAGCATGAATACTATGAGAAGAATAATAATAAGGCATTTTGTTTCTTCTTTTACGGCGATATATGATAAATTTATAGATAAGTGGAACGATTAAATCATACCATTCTTGTACAGCATTAGAGGATAAAGAATTTGGCAACAAATTGTAATCATCTAAGAGAAATCTCAGTGAATTAAAATCACTTTGAGAATATGAATACATTTTCTTTGGATAAAAATTGGAGGAGAATTTTAATGGAATATTAAAAGAGATAAAATGATGATCAGCAATACAATGATGAGTGAATCATTTTAATGTTTTCAACTATATCATTGGATAACACAAGATCCAGAATGTTGCCACTTTTATGAGTCGGAAAATTGATATACTGGCCAAGGGAGTGGGAAAGCAATATGTCAATAATTTGATCTTCATAATTATCATTGGCAGAATATGACTGCCAATAAATTGAAGGGAGATTGAGGTCACCAACAAGTATAACCCGAGAATTGGCGATAGAGAGCTCTTTCATATGAGAGTTTAAAAAGCGCAAACACTGATTTAAGTAATTATTTATTTCTGTGAGGATGAGTCTGTAGATGCTATTAGCATGCGGGTTGTAAATACATATAATGAGATAAATATAATCAGAACCCTGAATACTTTTTGCACAAATAAAATTTATTGAACCGCACGAATCACGTCTTAAGACTTCTATATATAATTTAAACAGAAAACTAAGGAAATCAAGAATTATACCAATTTTAAATTCGGAAAAACATCAAATTTAAATCGTAACAAAGATCAAATTCAAAAACCTTTGTTTTCATCAATTGTTTATAAATATAATTGTCAAAAGTGTGACAGCTTCTACATTGGTGAAACCAAAAGACATTTGAAGACACAAATTCAAGAACATCTCTATGGACACTTACAATCCGAAATTTATATGCACTCAAAAATACATAAACCATCAACATCTGACTATAATATTTTATGAAACACAAATGCACCAAGATCGCAGAATCAATTTACATTAAGGAAGAGAAACTTAATTTAAATACTAAATGTCGATCAAACTCTTCACTTGTTTTAGTTTAATTAATTTAATTAATGATTTGTAAATTTATATTTTTACCACCAAATAATTTTTGTTTTTGACTGACGATGGTACAGTAAGTACCGAAAGTACTCTCAATTGAAATTTTCGTTGTTTTTCATTATATATAGTAGATACTCTATACACTTTTTGGTCATTTTCCTTTCCGTTATGTACTTCACGCCATTTTTTTCATAGATGCGATGGTTGATTTTTCTTCTATGTGATTACGGAACTGGGATTCTCTATATTTAATCAAATGCCATTTTCCATAGCACATAAGGGATCTATTCTAATATAATCTATAGTCTACGCATAGAGATTTATAACTTGTTATATGCATTCATATTTGAGGAAACTATAGCATTCATGTTGTTAACAATATGCCCTAAAGTAAGTGTAATCTTTCCATGACTTCAACATATTTATACATTTGTTAATAAATTAATGGTGTATCTATTATTAATTTAACATATTTTCAATTTTCAGAATGCTTACCTTGAGTAAACAATCTAAATCTTAATTCATAGATTGACCGCTAACGGAATACCTCTGACTATAGCTTTAGCATTAGTTGTTAAACGAAATATGATTTTTCGAGATTGATATGATTGAATTTATACCCTGAATTTTGAAAAGGTTCTTAGTGATATTTTTGCAGATTGCCAATGTCACAGAGTGAATATTGCTTCAGTAATCATTCATCCGCCTTTATGCCAGATAAGCAATCATCAACTTCATTAGCATCCCATAACCCGGCCGATGTTATATTTGCAGTTTACGCTCTTGGTTCTCTTGTTTTGAATGAGAATGAGCTCACCAATGTTTCGGACTGTACTACTGTTATAGCCAGTGCTATTCAAAAATTGGCGCGTTCATCAGAGGAACTAGATGAAAGCAAATCCGCTAGGTAAACAATTATTTTGATATGATTATAAAACATTAATTTATAGACTACTAATTGTGTTCGAAAACGAACATCTTAAGCTTCTAGACTCCGCTACTCGCAGTATCTTACTCTCACATCCAGTGTGGACAATACGTGCTTGGGGTGTCGGTAAGGAAGGTAGAAGTAAAGAGTTTGCATTCGTAGCACGTGATCGGGAAACTCGACAAGTACTTAATTTTTCTAATATCTTTAAATTGATTTTTTACTAATTTTAGAATCAATGTCATGTTTTCCGCTGCGATACTGCTGCACGTCATGTCGCGTCTGCTTTGCAAAGTATTTGCCAGTCCGCAGTTCAGCAACGGACCCAAAAGCGGCGTTCGCTTCCTGCAAATCCGTTCCTTCTCCGATCACTTGAATCAGATTCTTTTGACTCTGAGATGGGCACGGAGCAAACGACTTATGGAATGGAATTGTTAAATCTTGAAGCACCAAATGAGCCTTTTCAGATACCACCTTCTTCACCAAGAACTCCGCTTGATACAGAGCCGTTGGATTCAGCTGTTACTAGTCGACATCAAGTTTGGTATGTTGGCTCAATACCTACAGATCAACCTAGTGGAGTACATGTAATTTTTTATTCATAATTACACAATTAAAAAAACTATAATATATTATATTACCTACAAAAAATCATTTCAACGATTCGTAGCATATGAATATATTTGGGTTAATTTATACCTTACGAGGATTTAGGTAATATACACAATGATAATTTAATTGGTTTCTGTTTAGTGATGCCAACCCATTACATTACTATATCTCACGTCTTTGAGGTAATTTGCACTAATTTGTACTTATTTCACCTAAAAGTTAGTATTCGTGCTAGATATTTGAACTTATCGTTGGGAAAAACCAATGTAGGTACCAGGGAAAGTAATGAGGAATTTAAACAGGGGTACCTGTTACTTATTTTCAGAGTTGATTGTAAGATATCTTATGTAAAGTACATTGTAAGTTTTCTAGTAAGTAGTTACGAGACGAGAACTGTTGTGTTCGATTTATAAGTACACATTTACGGCAGTCAATACGAACTTTCAGGTGGTCTTGACGACAGTGTACGAGGTTTACCTTAAAGAAATTTAGACAACATTGATCCCAATTGATAATCATTGCAAATATATTACTGTTGATCTGTTTCCGGTCATTAAAACTTGCGTAAAATTACTATCTTCTGAAATAAATCATTTAGACGTAGACCAAATGATATTGAGAACACTAGCTACATTAATTTAATCAGGCTTGTCTATGCAGCTGCACACTTGCGCAGATTTGTGCAGGAGGTCGATAGACAGCAATTTTCTCAGCCAATTTTCAAGATATTTACACTCGGTTACGAGATAGATTTTTGTGTGTGCTAATACACAGTAAATATTGTACATAATATTGAAATAAATATTGACAATAGAAAACTATGTCTTGTCAAAGTTCTCTTCGTTGACTTTTCATCTGCATTTAACACTATCCTGCCAAACAAACTCCTCAACGGTTTGAGCAAGAAGACGAACTCTCATTGGATTGTGAATTGGATTGCTAGCTATTTCATTGGATGGGAGCAAAGTACAAAAGGTACAAAGTGTACCTCGTCTCCTATACAAATGAAAGTCGGCATACCACAAGGTGGCCCTCTAAGTGGTCCGTTGTTTACATACAGCACTGATGATATAAACACATCGGCAATGCCAAGTTCTAAGGTGGATCTGGCAAAGTATTCAGATGACACTAGGCTTCTATGCCCAATCTCCAAGTCAACTGCTGAGGAGGATTTTGATGATTACTGTCGGTCTGCAAACGCTTTTGCTGAAATGTGTGAATCGAAGAACTTGTACTTCAACCCTTCTAAATCACATGAGGTGACGTTTCAACAGAAATGCAGAGATAATGAATTAAAAAGTTATATTACGAAGACGGCAGTCATTAAGGGCGACAATATACCTTGTGCTGAATCGATAAAATATCTTGGTGTCATTCTCCAGAAGAACCTCCGCTGGAGCCTGCATGTAAATCAGGTTGTCAAAAAGTGCAATTTCTTAGTAAAATCGATTGCAAACATTTTAAAGCATACGAGTCGGAAACAAAGTCTCCACATTTTTGAAACTCACATCTCGCCTATATACCTGTATGCGTCCGAGGTCTGGGTACCTGGTCTGTTGGAAAAGGACAAAAAGAGGTTAAGAAAGCCTCTTAAGTTGTATGGAAGAATAGCAAATATAAGTAAGGAAGACTTAGTCAATGTTGTTAATAATAAATTTTCCAGATTATTCATAAATACGGTGAATAAGATTATACAAAATGAAAGACATCCTCTTCATGATCAATTTATGGTCGCACGTTCGAACATACGAAGGAATCGATTTCAAACGAAATATTGCAGAACAGAAATACGAAGCCGAACTTTTGTGCCTGTAGCTCTTCGATATCTAGTCTATGGTACCATACCCGAATTTCTTTAACTTTATAATCAACGGACTATCTTAGTTCCTTTACTTCCTACTTCCTTCTTATTCCTCCATTCACGTTCCTATTCAATCATTATGTACTTTTAGTGCATTTTTGTTTTGCGGGAAATATAGCTTTATTTATTATTATTTATTACTAAATAGGACAATTGCTTACTATTATAAATAAATGCAGTAAACATAAACAATTGTATTTGTACTCAGTATAGTACATTACTTTTGGTTTTGTAGTGTATCAATATGGTTTCAAACGTTTTTATTTCCATCTGCAACCGCATCTTTGACAACACAATACCAGCGTTACTAAATATGCTTTCGACAATGGCGGGATGATGGTGCTATATCCTTGGTAAATTTATAAATAGATGCGAGGACAGGATAGTGTGATTCACGCCTACGTCAAAATCCTGCTCCAATATCAGGCGCTGCATCGCCTTCAAATCGCCAAATTTCATCGCCTATATCAATAGTCAATTTCATCAAGTCGGTTGTATTTGACAGTACTAGTACTAAAATAAACGCTTTTCTTTTTTGAGAGATTGCTTCGGATATCGTGTTGAAGTAATAGTATGTATACAGTGGACATCTCGCGAATTGTAGCTGCTGCAGTCTCTTTCTAGATTTGAAGCCAATCTTCCCTTTCCATCGAGTTTGGATAATACTTGTGTACCACCGCTGCCACATCGATTCTGTCAGGATAAACCAGCGCCAAAACTAAAAAACAGAAAGCCGCTGGATGAAAGTTGTCGTCCAATTCTTGTCTCAACTCATTCGAATATCATTTGGAAAAAGTCATCATCCGCAATAATGTATAAATGAATGCCCGATATTAGCTCCCTCAAAGTGAATAAAACACGCAGAAAATCGTTGTTGACACTCCCGAGCTATCTTTAGATTTCGTGAAGCTAACAGGTTTGGAAAGTTTCCGTCATACAAGCTAAGAGTTTCATAGTAATATAGATTTGCAGTCGTTATTTCGCATAATTTCGAAAATATCTTCATGAGGTTTCTTTTCAAATCATATTCGTACCAATTTCTGTAATTAAAATATTTATAGATTTTTTTTAGAATTGTCAAGTCAAGAAGGCTGCCTATGAATATGTTTGTCAATATTAACTAACAGATGCTCGCCAGAAGAAATTTTATCCGTATCTCGCATATTTGCTAGGCTAGATGACCGACGTGACGAAATGATTTTACCATGGTACTGCAATTATCACAAATTAACTGCAATAGGTTGGACGCTTTCGATGTGAAGATGTTTGGAGATGTAATCCACAATACTTTCCGCAGATTTGTCTTCTGCCACAATCGGGTACAGCAATAAAATATGCGATTAAGCGTGTCACCGTAATACTGGCATATAACACCCTTAAAATTGTAGCCATTAGAAGACCAATGATCTTCAATGAAACATGATTGATTTTTATGCTGCATATATGTCTCAGAGTTGTTTGCCTTAATGGCCTTACCTTCAGTGATGATCGCATTGCTTACCAGATGGCGGTCAGCGTTAAAATTAAAAGTTCTGCTTTTTATTTTGCTTTCGTGGTTTGCATATGTGACAGCTTCGTTCATCAGCGATGTCCCAGAATTTACTGACACCAATGGATGTAATACTATGGTATTCGGCAAAAAACTTTGCCGCTTCTGCTCGAAACTCTCGATTCAAGTCTATACCTTGCATTATATTGAGCGTTGCCTGTCTCTGTGTTGTAGCTTTAGATGCAAAGATTGAGAACCTGGTATACTACAACATGGGTTTTTCTTTATGGGATCAGATTATATGGCTCGTATTGTACCATCAGTCTTCATTCTGTACCATTGAAAGACACGAGAACATTTGTTGCAACCACTTGCGTAAAATATCTTCACAATTTGGCACTGCTCTTCATAGTATAAGCATTCCATACAACCAGGATATTCAGAGGAATTTCATTCTTGGAAAATATCTTTAGGTTTTTAAATTTCTCTATTTTATCTTTGAATTGTTAAAAACATCTTTATTCAAATACATTCTTCGGTCATGATGCTATTTAGTGAACTAAAATAGATTCTCTTTTTTAAGTAAATTACAGATTATGCTTATGGGATTGGTCATTATTAATATAAAAAAGCATAATCTAAAATAGCGCTAGATGGCATCACATGCTTACAGACTTACAGGTTTTTTTACCATCGTGTTTCGTACAGACGCGGTTCTACACATTGTTAAAAATAGGATGAAGTGAGTGTCCGAAATATAGTTTTTTACAGCAAAGTTTATATATATATATATAAATGATTTTTTTGACTAATTATGAATTATTTTTTATTTTTTGCTTGATTTTATTTATTTATTTAACAATGACAATAACAATAATGATTAGGTCCAATAATTCAAGTTCATGACGAAAGACTTAGTATTTCTTTAATATTTTGTGTGACCCCCTTTGCCTTAATAACAGCTTTTACTCTACCCGGCATTGTTTTTACATATTTTGTCAGAATGTGACTGCATACATTGTTCCATACTCTTTGGACGCCCCTCCCTTAGAGAGTGTCCTTGGAAGTTATTGATGCTTTGTTTAAATGTTTAGCTTACAAATATGATGAAATTTCATTATGAGTTAGCGCTCGTCTATAAAAAACATACAAATACGTGTCCTGAAAAATATCCGTGTCTACGAGTGCAACTCCAAAGCCCTATTTCAGGCAAACTTGCTTGTAGTCTGCAAGAATTAACAGATTTTACTATGAACCTTTCCTTTGTGCTTCAATTTGAACTTGCCATAACAGCCTCGTTAATTCTTTGGATAATAAACCAATCAAATTTTGTTTCTCATGTATATTCAATTTGTAAAAAGATTAAAAAGTATTGTACAATATAGCTCCTAAGCGGTCATCAAATGGTACATAAACTATTTCGAAATCATTAAATCTCATAGAGCAATGGATCTCCAAAGACGGTCTACTCTACTTATAATAGTTGCATATTGCGAAAATGTGAATTTCGATAATTTCTTTTGGCCGTTGCTTTGGATCCAGTTTTGATAAATTCAAGAAATAAATAAGTTTCACATGAAACTAGTCAACGCGTGCATTTTGATATATAATGCTAATCCATAGGGTCAATACTCAAAGAGCTACAGGTCAAACCTCGATTTTGCGCCACCCTGGGGACAGTCAATAAGGCTGGCGATAAGCGAGGTTGGCGGAAAATCGAGGTGTGCATATGTGTGCTTCATAAAAGGTCCTGTGTTACGTCAACCTTATGCCATATGGACAATATTGGTCTCTGATGAAAATTCCCTTGCTTTGCATGATTTCTAATTGAATATATGAGAATGTAATATATTAGAACAGTACAGTAATGTAAAAATGGTTACAGTGTTGTGAATAAAACAAAAGATAACACAAGACAAGCATGAAATAACAGAAAGGGCTGGATAATAAATAAGAGTACAGCATTAAAGCACGGTCATTAAGCCTTTGATAAAAAATCAGAAATTTTCGTTTGATTCAGGTTGTCTATTCGTAACTGCTCCAAGCTCTCTCGAATTTCATGTAGACTGAATATGTGCTCCGCGTTCGCATGATCATTGCCCTCCAGATATTGCAATACCGTCGAGATTGCCCTTGCCGTTTCCGCTCTTGATGGCAAGACTTCCGAAATAAACTCCCCGCTCACACTAACATCATCATATTCATCTTCATTGTCGTTGCCGATGACAGAGAGTATCAAACTCTCTTCGTTGCAAAGAGCATGCGAAGGTGTTTGCTCATCAAAAGATACAAATTCCTCTATGTTGACTGGATCTTCCATTATGGACGCAAGTCGAGAGAAAAAATTCCCAAAATTTCCTGATTCTGCTACAGGTATATCTTGAGCTTCTTCACTGTGTGCTCTAGGAATTAGCACAACCTTCGTCCAGCAATTAACTATGGTTTGCTGAGTAACCAGCCCTCCATGCCAAGCAACAAATCGTATGGCATCCTTAAGAGAAACACATGTCTTCAAACGCTTTAGCAGCTCATTTGGGGGAAGTACTTCGTCACACTTGTCCATGTATTCAACAACGTGGCGCACCTGAAACTTGCGGAAGTGACACTTAAACGACCGGATGATACCAGCATCCATTGGTTGCAAATGAGATGTCGTATTAGGCGGAAGAAAATGAACGCAGACGCATTGCAGATCGTCTGGAATTGAATGGCATGACGCATTGTCCATCAGTAGAAGGATTTTGCGGTTCTCAGATTGCATTTGATTATCCAGTGATCGCAGCCAACTTTGAAATATTACCGTGTTCATCCATGCTTTTTTCGAATGTGAATAAGAGACATAATGTTCGTGGTTGAAATTGCGGAAACATCTTGGTTTGGCAAATTTTCCAATAACAAGTGGCTTGAGTTTTTCGTCGCCCTTCATATTTGACGTCAACAGAATAGAGACACGTTCCTTGGACTGCTTTATGCCATGAATATGCTCACCCGTTGTATAAGATCTACTAGGAAGAGCTCTAAAAAGCAGGCAGTTTCGTCGGTATTAAAAACGTCTTTCGGGTCGTACTCGGATATCAGTCTTTCTGCTTCTGCGCGACCATCATCCACTGATTGCACATTAACGCCAGCTGATTCACCACACAAGAGCTTAGAACTGATATTAAATCGACGCTTAAATCTCTGCACCCATCCATTCGATGCATGAAAATCAGCAATTCCCAACCTTTCTGCAAAAAACATAGCCTTTGTGGATAAAATATCTTGTGTAATTGGTACGTTTTGAGAACGTTTGTCGAGAAACCATTGTGAAAGTATCGAGCTCCTTGTCTTTGTGCTTTCCTGTTGTTTCGTATTTACGACCATCAAGGTCCTTCTCTTGTAACCATTTTCGTTTCTCGCTTATAATATCACCACCGATCTTCTTGAAACATCTTTCTTGAAGGTGGTCTTGAACCAGTCGGCAATTGAGCTATGGCTAGCCTTCGGATGATTAAATGCATAACGGCATATATCTCGCTTCTCTTTGCCACTAAGGCATATGCGCTTTCCCATTACAGTAGCAGCGAGCAAACAACTAAAAAGTAAAAGGTTTTGTTTGCATATTTAAAAGATAACGTTTAATTGGCCAAATTGTTAAATGTAAATACGCCACCATGCGGTGAAGTACTCTATCTTTAAAAGATTAAAAGAATTTAATTATATTTTGGCGGAAAATCGAGGTATGCATACTACTGGGACATGATTTTTGGCCTGGCGGATGGCGAAGTGAGGTGGCGGGAATTTCTTAATTTCTCCCTTCAAATTTGCCCGGACAGCAAAAATGTGGCGCAAAATCGAGGTTGGCGAAAAATCGGATGGCGCAAAATCGAGGTTTGACCTGTAGTAAGGTTAAAATCCTAATATTTTGAAGTTCCACCATTAGCAGCACACTGCCTGGGCATGTAATTCACTAGATTTCGGCAGAATTCTAGTACAATTTCTTGAACCCATACTTCTTTGATAGCTGTTTTTAGCTGTTTCAGTGAACCGAAAGCCTTGAGTGCCACTTTGTTCTTCATCACATGCAAATTTTTTTGAAAGGATTTAAATCTAGTGAGTTTCCGGGCATTTTTGCATTTATCTGTGGTATGTTCCCCAGTCTTGTTGAAAAATTGTACTGTCATTAATGTTTTACACTCTTCTAGAATATCCATGTAATCTTGTGCATCAACTTTGGTTTTCAGACATAAATGTAATACCTCCCCGTCCACGGGAAGAAAAGCACCCCTACAACATAATGGATGGTGGGGACAACATACCGTGCATGGTATCTTTCACCAATAAGGAGACGAACTTCTACATTGCGAGTCCCAAATCATTCAAATGACGATTCATCCGACCACATAGCTGTAGCCCAGTCAACAACAGACGTTTGCATGCAAATTCTAGACGTTTATTTTTCATCTGTTGCGTCAATTGAGGCTTTTTTGCTGCTCTGCATGCCTTTAAACCAGCAAAACGTAAAATATTTCAAACAGTTATAACTGAAAGAACAACGTTGTAGGCCAGTAAATCCCTCTGAATATCGGAAGCAGGCTTCTTTGGGTATTTCCTAACTGGTTGTACTTTTGAATAGATGAGTTTAAAAATTTCTGCATGCTTAGTAGGTGATATTGCCTTAGGACGTCTCATGACAATAAAATGAAATGTCAATTTGTATGTAAATCAATGGCTCAAATATCTATTAGTTAAAACGTATATTTGATAGTTCTACCTGGAATTAGATTGATTCTTCAATATTTTCTCTGATTTATTATAGAGATAGTGGCAAAATCTTAAATTACTTGATTATTGCTACCCTAAGTAAGTTTGATTATAACACATGCCTCTAAATATAGAAACTTAGCTAAAATAGCTTTGGTCTTATTCCGTATGCCACGACTAAATATATATATATATATATATATATATCGAAATTGAGCTATATTTAAAGATCAAAATCTACAGAAAATTCATGTTTTGGGCTTTGCAATCAGCAAATAGTTTTCAGGTGTGACTTCGGAATCGATATATTTAACAAGTCTAGCTTCATAACCGAATGATCGTAAATATAGCAAGCGGGATATATCAATACATCTTTTTGCTAGATTACCCAAATGTACCTGATCACCAACATTAGATGTATACGACCCTGAGAGCTTACACATTTTAAGAAATTCATCCTCACTAAATCCCATAGCTTTAAAAATATGTTTTCCAACGAAGGTATCCCATTTACATAAGTGATGGCAGCAAAGCGCAAAAAACATTTGAGGATAGCAGGATGTATTTTTTACAAAATTAAGGGCAAGTGTTATTGCTAAATCTGTAGCTTCTCCACATGGGTGCTTGGCAAATACAATCGTCTTTCGTCCTTCAGATATCAATGGAATCTAAAAGCATGTAATATTAATTAAATTTATTGGGATCTTAAACTTTGAAATCTAACGAGAACAAATGGAAAATAGGCATAATTTTCAAAGCAGTAAAATAGCAATAAAAATAAATAGACTAATGCTCGGGTAAAGAGAGGTATCTTTAAGGAAAAGGGTTATAAATAAAGTGGAAATTTGTTATAGAGAAATTACTTACTACTACTGTTACTTTGTAATGAAATGCATGCTAATTTCTCAATCAAATATTGTGCCTCTCGATGTAAGAATGACAAAAGTTGAAGAGTTGGAAGATATTTTTAAAGTTATAATTCTAATTAATTACTTTTCACTTGAATAACCTTAAATATTATCATAATCGTCCAGTGAATTATATTATAAGTAATGGTAGAAATATAAGAGTCAAAGCAAATTTATTGCTGTAAATAAATAACAGTAAAAAAACTACAAACTACAAATGCATGTATTTACAAAATAATAATAATATATATATAGAATAAATGTGTGTGTGTGTGTGTGTGTCTATGTGTGTGTTGAGCTCAGTGTAAAAAATCAGTAAATGTCTTTAGCATGTTTATGCCTCCGATTGTATTTTGTAGATGTAAAAGTATGGTTTTTTTCTCAATTTTTTGTAATTTTTTTCTATTCTTATCTCATTTTCTAAATTATTCCAAATATTAGAGGCTGCTCGGTGAAAATTATTCTACAAATGAACTTATGTGATCGAGAATTTACTTTTAAGTAATTATCAAGAAAAGAAATTGATTGTCGGCCATATTTATACTTAAATAAAATTGAAGCTGCATTGAATTGTACTTGATATAGCGGGGATAATATATTATAATTTCGTCTGCATTCACTAACATGATCGTGCTTACGTGCAAAATTTAATGTTTTTAATGACCAATTAAAAGTTTTTTATAATAAATAGCGGCTTTTTGTATTAAAAGTTATAAATAAAAATGAACAATAATGTAATTGCGATAGTAATAATTGAACGTGATAATCTGATTCCAAAATTTCTGAGGTGGTATAAGTATCTAACGCCAGAAGCCATTTTTTGTAACTTTTTTTAGGAGAATTTTATCAAAATTTAAATCTTTGTCAATATCAACACCTAAATATGTAACATTATCAGGTTTTTTTATTGGAACACTGTTAA
>CABFPE010000320.1:571025-591826 GCA_900660155.1 Hofstenia miamia | reverse complement strand
TGGAAATATGTGTTTTCTATTCTGACTTTCACTAAGCTGAATTTATATTTTAAAAAAACTAATTAAGCTGCATTTAAGCCAGGGTTGCATATGGAAATGAAATTGTCTTCTATTTCCATTCCATTTCCATAACTATTTTAAAAACATTTCCATAATTTTCCATAAATGTCCAGATCTTTCCATAACTCTTAGAAATAGTGATTATCGTTCTGCAAGACAAATATTCTGCTGGCCCTAGTCCCACTTAGTTTCATTAGATTTTGCACTAGTCATGTACCAGCCACGCCTCAAACTTTTTGTGAAAGAGTGGGCCTCCATAACCCTAGTAGTGGTTGACTAAGCTGACTATAAGTTGAACCAAAATGACTATTCAGTGCTAATAGATGATATTATTTTTTGGAGCTGCTAAAGCACTCACAATAGAATTTTGGAATACGTTTGAACCTTACCTCAGCCAAGGATATTTCAAATTTCCAAATTTTTCCCAATAAAAGTACACTTTCAGAGAATAAGATTAAATAACTTAATATCATCTATGTATGGCCACAATATATTGCACCCTAAAAAGATGTGCCGATATACCTTTGCACATTTGCAGGGCTTTTAAAGTTAATCATCCATGCAGCCAGATGTACTTTTTTACATAAACTTAATGTCTCTATTTTTATAATTGCAAATAGAAATAGGAATGTTTCTGTCTATGGTAGAATTAGCGTGTAAATCGAAATACAATATTGATTAAATTTATAATATATATTGTCTATGGTCGTATTAGTGTGTAAATTAAATTGATAATATTCCAAGGACTTTTGGATCACCCTGTATTGGTCATAACAAAATTGCTATTTGATATTAGATGTCACAAATGGGACTAGGCTCGGTCTTAGAATTGCTCTAACCATGCACAAATATTTCCGTATATATGCTAGTGTTCTGGTCTGTTATCAGGCTGTAGTCGCGTCCAACCGTCGGCTATGGTCAAAGACTTTACTTAAGACCAAAATACCAGCTAGAGTTCAATTCTGAAAGTACTAGTGAGGTTCTTGATTATTAATACATTAATGCATGTATAAGAGTATTAGTTAATACGAAAGCTCACATTATATCCATACTGTTCTTAACCTATTTATATTTTCTTAAGCACATTTACAGTGTGTTTAATTTGATATTAGATGTCACAAATGGGTCTATATATCCATATATATACTAGTGTTCTGGTCCGTTAGCAGGCTGTAGCCGCTTCCAACCGTTGGCTATGGTCACAGACTTTGTTTTACGATCAAAATACCAGCTAAAATTCATTTCTGAAAGTACTAGTGATGTCTTTTTTTTGATTATTAATGCATTAATGCATGTACAAGAGTATTAGTTAATACCAAAGGCCATATTTTTTCCTCAATTTGCATTCATTATCAGACATTTACATGCTGCCTCTGCAACACAAAATGGATGTGAAAACCTGTTTATTGGATGAGGAAATACTATTACCGATAAAAAAGCAGCTCAGTCCAGTCCATGTTAACAAAATTTTAGTTATTTGGACGCGCAAATTTTTTTAACATTATGAAGAACGATTTGTTTCCATGTTATATATTTGTATTGTTGTTTTTAAAAGTTAGAAATTTTCACGATTTTCTTTAATTGTTCAAAGTATGAGCATGCTTGAATCTTTGCATTGCACTTGGTAGTAGTAAAATCGTTGACTGCGGCAAAAAATCACGGCTAATTGCTGGATACGGCTAAAGGCTTAAAGCCAACTGCTAGATACGTCCAAAGCCTTATGGCCAATTACCTCTAAGTACAAAATTTATTTTGCACATGGCTACTGCTAATAAAATTGCCTTGCCACAGAACACTAACTTAGGCATTGAAGCTAGAACTGCTTTAGTTGTAACAGTGTGCTGAAGCAAATATTCAGTCAATGTGGTTTACATTAACAAAATTTTGACTTGTATTCGTCATGTATTCTTTTGAATTCTCTTGTTCATGCAGAGATTACTCAAATAAAAATATTTTTTAAGACTTATAGTTTATACAATTAAGTATCTTCCTATTTTGGAGAAAGTGTTCAACACTCTGTATGACTCAAACATATTTTGGTTATTATAAAACAATTTCTACTGTTCTTAAAACATTTATATTTTCTTAAACACATTTAGGGTGTGTTTAACATTTTCTGTGGTGTTGATAATGTCTGTTTTTTGAATTTTTATTTCACAATCTGAAAGTGGAATGGATATGTTCATGTCCATATGCAAAACTGATTAAGGCTAATCTTTTGTTTAAATTTGAAGAATAGAGCAAATGAAATAGGTCGAAAATATAGATTTTGTGTCACACTTGTAATGGCTGAGATTCAAGAGTTACATTTACACAGAAAACACAAATCTCTTATTCAAATATATATTTCAAAAAAATGTTGAAAGAGATAGACTGACTGCATTGTAAATTTAGAAAATGAGTGGAAAATTAAATGAACGCAACATCTGGTAAATGGTCATTTTGCTGCCCCCTGAGAAAAAATATTCGGGGGTGCATCACCCCAGCACCTCCGATTAGCTGGGCCCCTGAATACATTAGTCACCGGAAAATAAATTACTTTAACATTAATAAAGTAAGTTCATTTCGTAATTTCAATTTATCAGCTAGAGAGCGTATAATCATATACTAAATTTCATTCAAGTTTGGAATTGAAATAACATAAGCAAATAGAGCATATTCCGTTAGAGGGCTCAAAATTTCCCTAATACAATTTCTTCATATGGACAAAGTGCTGGGCTTTAGGAGATANAGTAAAATCGTTGACTGCGGCAAAAAATCACGGCTAATTGCTGGATACGGCTAAAGGCTTAAAGCCAACTGCTAGATACGTCCAAAGCCTTATGGCCAATTACCTCTAAGTACAAAATTTATTTTGCACATGATTACTGCTAATAAAATTGCCTTGCCACAGAACACTAACTTAGGCATTGAAGCTAGAACTGCTTTAGTTGTAACAGTGTGCTGAAGCAAATATTCAGTCAATGTGGTTTAAATTAACAAAATTTTGACTTGTATTCGTCATGTATTCTTTNTGTCCATATGCAAAACTGATTAAGGCTAATCTTTTGTTTAAATTTGAAGAATAGAGCAAATGAAATAGGTCGAAAATATAGATTTTGTGTCACACCTGTAATGGCTGAGATTCAAGAGCTACATTTACACAGAAAACACAAATCTCTTATTCAAATATATATTTCAAAAAAATGTTGAAAGAGATAGACTGACTGCATTGTAAATTTAGAAAATGAGTGGAAAATTAAATGAACGCAAAATCTGTTAAATGGTCATTTTGCTGCCCTCTGAGAAAAAATATTCGGGGGGTGCATCACCCCCGGTTAGCTGGGCCCCTGGTCAGGGCGTCTCAATGGGACAGTGCCGGGTCACGGGATAAGGAGACTATCTTTAGTAGTTTTTGAAATACTCGCATTTAAATTTATTTTAAGAACCATATACATTTATAAAAACTTCATAGCAGTTTAGATTGAGAATGTTAACATTTAAATGGCGTTTTTTAGGGTCGATGCAGTTTGTATACCCTCTCGAAAATTTTTCTCTAAAAATTTAAAATATAATTGAATTCCAACTAAGCAAGTTATCTTATAAATATACCACCTAGTAGGTTTGGACTCTATTTATTACTTGTGATTTAGTTTTTAATCATTGTATTTTGCATAGAATTCCTTTGAATTAAAATGAATAGATTAAAACAGACTCGAAAACAGGTTTTTGAGCCATAATTTTTTCTGAGTGTTTTTTACAAAACAAAGTCATGTCAATCTTTGCTGCGGTGAGGGATTTCATACCAATTTTTTTAGGGAGTCATATAGAGATATATCCTTTATTAAATAGTAATTTAATTATGGAATTTTCCTTTTTAAGTTTGATTAGTTAACGTTCAATTATGTGAATTTTTTAGATGGGATTGCACCAAACATTAAAGCAATGCCTAAAATATTTGTTAAATGTATATATGGATACAAAAAAAGTTAACACATAATTACTGACCAATTCCGAGAAATGAGATGTAACGAACCCGACTTTCTGTAATGACATGACCAGTAATTGAACCAGAACGTTTGAACGCGGAATCGGGTTGAGACATATTCTCAGGAGATAGTCGTCGAACAACAATTGTACTGGGAGAAACATCTACAGACACGAAAACAAATTCATCTTGCTGGATATCTGATAGGTCATCAATAGCTTCATTTATTACCTAAAAAAATATGGTTATCCTAGCGTACAACAGTGATGGGCACTCCTTCAATATGTTTCCCGAACCCGACACGACAAAGCATTGAGGTGTCCGGTTTTCCAGACTGACCAAAACAAACAAAATATGAAGTAAATGAAATATATATTTGTGATTTAATGTTTAAAATAATATTTCAGTCTTCTTGGGGTTATTATGTCTAAGGCCCGATTATACGATAAGTTTCCCTTATGTAAGGGAAAACTTATCGTGTAAACACAAATTAGTTCGAGATAATTGCTAAAGCTTACAGCCTCCAAGCCTGTTGGTAAGTTTTGCGGTAAAAAATAAGTTATAAGGGAAATTAGAAATGCCTTATGGGTTTTTGAGCTATCAGAAAAAACTTACCGTGTAGACGCAACTTATATTTAGTTAATCTAATAATTGCTTCGTAAATAAAGACAAAGTCATAAGTGAAAACTGATCGTGTAAACGGGGCTATTTCACTTTTCTTCTTTTGAGTAACAGTATTAAATCACAATTGGTGCACTTAATCAGTGATGATTGGGTTGATAATTATCATAAAAAATCACAATGTGTAGTCCAGGCTGGTTTGTTTACAAAACTGCAGTATTTTGATTACATTGGATTTACTAGGGCGGTTTACACGAGACGGATGATCCGGTAAAAACGAACGATGCGGTTAGCCATGTTAATGCGCCTACATAGGTTCCGCTTTAACAACCGTACGATCTCAATATAATTGCTCTTCCGGAACAGAATTCATTTCTCCACATCAAACCGAACTAGTGAAAGATGAAGAACTTTTTTTCAAATTGTGATTAACTGTTGATCTTGAAGGGTGACTACTAATCAGAGTCTGTTAATAGATTACAATAGAACTGTATTACATAGCATAATATACGTATGGACATGTTAAGGAACCAAATAAACGCCTTGATTGGAATAATACATGACCAACTATATTCATTTCCATGAAATGCGCAGCAGGAAAATTTAGTTGCCTCTAATAATTTTCTCATTCACTCACTAGTTTTAATCACTCCACTTTAAATGCGCTACTGTAGTCCATAAGACACACCAGATATCAGTATCATCCAATGCGGCAAAACTTTGTTGTTACCACTTCATTTTCTATATTTAAAATAGTATATTTATGTATGAAATGTATTAAAATGGTTGTATCAACAAATTTGTCTGCTTGAGACAATAGCAAAGTATACATTTTGGTATATAAAAAGCTGTGTTAACTCTATTTTTCAGAAGATATTTTAAAATCCAGTATTCGTTTTCTAGAAGAACATTGTACCATATATATGTTTGTCTTATAAAGATTATCTGTAGCAATTGGATAAGAATCAAACATTTGAAATTAATGTATTTTAAATTAATGTTGAAGGATAACGCAACATAGGCATTATAAAACGAAAATTAAAATATTCTTAAGAAAAAGCACCACTGTTTTGCGTGACTGCACTTTGTCCCGAAAATAGGGCGAATGTCAATTAAGCATTAGCAATTTTGAGCATTCAAAATTCTGCTGTACTAAGTAGTTACTTTCAAATACATAGCCAGTGTCGTTCCATTGTTGAAGTTATTAAGGTCATTTAAGTATGGTGGTCAATCGTGAAAGCAAAGTCGTCTAAGCAAACTGTCGATTTATCATGAGGATTTATAGACTTGTAATAGATTTCAACATTTAGTGTATAGTTAAAGTTTAAAACATTTAGGACTACCTGGTATTAGCACTCGAACATTTGACGACTTATTACAAATGTGCAGGACAGTTATAACTTTCAAAGCAATTTCTAAAGACTAATGATAATGAGAATATATTGACATCACGATTCCAACAGCATCCTCTCGAGTGTCAATTTTACAAATATCAACAATTGTTAAACGCCATTTTTTTGTCAACTTTTTTGATATTAAAAAACGGAAAGAACATTACAACTCAAAATGATTCTATTTAAATTTGACGTTTCAGTTCTCAAATCTATGACTGATTCTTCCTCAACTTATGACTTTTCTAATTTTAATTTCAACGATGATGATTATGTTCTATGCAGTGATGAAAAAGAAGTTCGTTATATCACAGGATACGCATTCAGTCAGATAAAGCAAAATTATTCCTTGATTTTCAAATGTGATTGCTGTCAGAAATTTCTCATTTCAAAGTCACAAAGATCTTAAGGGTGTTAGCCTGGAAATTGGGAATAACTTGAATTTCAATGTTTCCGAAATTTTGGTAGTGTTCATAGTAATCGCTTATTTCATTCATTTGTGAAAGTTTGTGTGAATATTTTTTAATATTAATTATGCTGTAAACAACCAAAGTTGTACTAATAAAATAGTTAAATTGCTTTATACATTCCTTTAAATATGCATTTATTTTGCTAGCCGTTTTTATTTAATTATAAAATTTAAACAGAAACCGAATATACGAAGTTATGCTCTACGTGCACAAACCAAATTGCTAATAAAGTTCTGCCCCATTTTCTCACTTGATTGTTTCGCATTTCATGACCGTATATATAGTTAGTTCTACTTGTTGGTAAGATGGATCTGCTGCTTTCAGCAATTGAGGATATAATAGAGGATGGGCAAACCAGGGGGAAAGACATTCGATGAAAAATCTCCAAAATTTCATAGCGTGTTGTAAATGAAACTCAAAGAAAGTCTATCAAAAGAAATAACCAGAATAAAAAAATACAAAGATAAAAATTATGAGAACTGCTTATAGAGTTTTTGAATCAAACCGAGCATTAACAGATCAAAGCTTATTAATTAATGCTATTCTTGGTCGACTTGATCGAATATATTGATCTCGAAATTGTTTTGCTGAGTCAACATGGATATCAGAAGGCGCTAGGAGAAATTCAAGATGCCGATTTTTCTTCCTCGAAGCGCAAAAATTGCAGGAACATCTGCAAATACTCTAGAAATGTCTCTTGGATGCTCTGTAACTCCTTTTTTTGAGAAAATAACCAGTAAAGAAGCTTATCTAACATATTTTGTCAACAGTGATAGGTGATTAGAGTATCTGAAATAAAAACAAGTTTGAAAAATGGAAAAAATTCTGATGATGAAAAAATAAAACGAGAAAAGGACAGAGATCTCTTGAAAATTCTTTCACAAATTTAACAAACACAACAACTTCGGCAAATTTTACAATGTTTTCCCTCTAAGACCCGAAGACTATGAAAATTTTTAACTCGCTACTTTTTATGCCTTCGTTTCTGAATTAAATTACAGTGTAGTATATTTTTAATATTTTAATTTAAGAACTACTTAACTTAACGATACTTATTGAAATTTCGTATTTTTCATATTCATTATGATATATTTACCAATTACAAATTTCATAAAATGTTTAGATTTAAAAATCAGTTTATATTCAATTTTTTATTTTTAATGCAAATTGATATTAAAAAGCATAATGGTAACAAAACAAATTATTGTCGAATTTGCTGAACGGAATCTATTGCATTCTGGCCAGTGGTGGTTGTAGTTGGTTCAAACATCGATATGAGCGTTTTTGAATCTTGTCTATTGCTTTAAAAATAACTAAGGAAAATGCAGCATACAATAATGATAGAATGAGGATTTGATGTCACAGCAAGGCTATTAAGGAGTACACGAAACCTTCCTTTTGCTTAGTTAAAAACACTTGCATTTTTGGGAAAATGGTTTCATTGGGAACTCTATTTGCAGTAATCAAGAATACATAGCCTAACAGAGTTTCCATTTGCATTAAAGACGATATTCAACATCGGCAAAAAATGAAAGAATAGCTGCCAGGCCAACCAAAAGTTAAATCGTTGTATTTACCTAAATAATCAACAGTTCCTTGAAAAATAATGCAGAAATATCCATCTCTATTAATGAAATCAACAGAATAAAAATGAGAAGATCTATAGACATAGCAACATGCCACCCAAATAAAAACTGGTAAGTTAAAGCACATTGGAGGACATTCATTCAATGTAATTGAAACGGCATCCATCAAAATTAGCGAAAATACCTTTTTTTCGAAAATAATACATAGAGGGACAATTTTTCGGAAATAAAGCGATTTGAATGGTAAATATGGAATTCATTCAATCTAGCCATGGTAATAAACTATTAATCGTAAATATATTTATATATCGAAAATCCAAAGTGTATAAAAGTAATAATCTGCATTTAATGACATTTTCCTAAGTTAATTTCGATAGATAATGTTTACTGGAATTGTAAATTAAGCAAGTGTACTGCGAGAGGTGTTCAGAGAGGAGATTCATTTGTATTGTTATATGAGTTGTTTTATTCGATCATTAAAATTTCTAATTTAATTGTTACTTTATTTTTCTGCGCCTATTATAAAATTGGCATTCATTTTTCGAAAATTCGGTGGATATAAAGTATATGTACTGAAAAAAGTAATTACAAGTGTTTGTTCTACATAATGAAAAAGCAGTTTATCCCGTAAACTCTTGACTTAGCAGCAGCTTCTTTCTGATCTGAATTTCTCAACGACCTTTTCAGTTATATTCAAAACAGAAAATTCCTTTGTACACCGACCGAATTGTGTTGTGATTTCTGCCACCTCTTGCCTTTTGGGATTAGGTAAACTGTTTGTATTGTTTGAATGATTGGTTGTTACATGGTGTTGTTCATTCGCAATGCCACTAGAACATGACTTTAATAAAACTTAATAATGGTCTACTCAAACTTTGAGTAGGAGCTGAAATGCATCTAAAATTCGTTTCAGGGTGTTGGTGTTTCAAGAAAAAATATTAATTATTACATATAACACATCTATATATTGCGAATTATAATTCAGTATGCAGTCATGGCCGATTGGTTAAAGCGTTAGATTTGAAATCTAATCCCTGCTGAGGTCGCAGGTTCGAATCCTGCTGACTGCGATTTTTTTATAAATATTTCAAAATTTTGGCAACAACATCAAACATGCTATACGTAATCTAGGGACGTAGCGTCGGTTAAATTTCGGATTTTTAAAATATTTTTAGAACGCTTTATCAATTTAAGTTATTTAGGTCCACACACCCACAATTCATCTGACGGTGATATTGCTTTAATTAGGACAAGAACCGAGCTTAAAAAATTTAGACATTCACATCTAGCCCCAACACGCTTTCTACAGCATTCATTTGCTGAAATTGATGAACATGTCGTTTCTAACCTGCCACCAATTGTATCAATTTCTGAATTATGTTGTTTTAAACTTCAATTTTAGCCTAGTATCGCGAACTCATTAGCTGCAACCATGAGGAAAGAAGGATTCATTTCACCAACACATTCAATGAATTTGGTAGTTCCTGAACATTTAACGTTAACATCAGACGGAAAACCCTTTCTTATTTTCGATAAAAAATTATAGTACTAAACCGCATTTGTAGTAATATACTCATGAATATTTAGAGCACGCAATGAACGTATAATTGGTTTCTCATCTGAACCAGTTAAAAATTTTATGTTCACAGGAGGAAATTTTTTATGACGGTACTTTTAAAACTGTACCGTTGATTTTTCACCAATTGTATATTATTGGATTGTTTCCTATTGTATTTTTCCTTTCAAATAGAAAAGATTCCGACACCTTTTTAGTGATGTTCAATTATTTGCAAATTGCTTGCAGAAAGATTGGCTTGCGTTTTAAACCAAAATCCATTACCATTGATTTTGCAGCCGCTGTCATGAAAGGCGCTCAAATGATTTGGCCCACAATTGAATTACGGGGATGCTTCTTTCATTTTTGTCAACTAATTTATCGGTATTTTTATTATGACTTCCAGTTATAAATCTTGTTTAGCAATGTTTAGCAACTAGGCCAAGCGGTTTTATTCAAATCAGATAACACTGTTAGTCAAATTGTAAAAACTTTGATTTGCTTACGCTTTCTCGAACCAAATGAGCTGCGGTAGACATTTTTGATATTACAGCGATTGGTTGTTGGCTATTATCCATGTTTGGAGCCCTTATTTTCATATTATAGAAAGTGATTAATTAATTAAATTGTTTATATTTTGCATTATGTTTAATAATTGGCTTGACAAAGCTGCTCTTATATCCGTGTGCAAACGCACACACCGGACAAATAATCACCTAGAGGCATTTCACTCTAGTTTGTCTAAAGAAATTCGTGGTCATCATGCAAACATCTACGAATTTTTGAGTATTTTGCAAGGTTGATTTAGTTATTAATTTATAATGTTATTTTTAATAGAGGAAGAATTTGTTGGGAGAAGAATTCATGCTCAACTGTCTTTAGGAATTCAGGTTTTTACAGCAAAGCTAATTTACAGTAGAATATAATCAAGAATATCAACTTTAAAACTCTATGCTTCCAATAAAATTACTCTACATACTTGAAAAGATTGGTGTATTGCATTTCCAGTTATCAGTGGTCAGTTTTTTATCATAAAATTGATTTTCCTTGGATAGCGCTTAATGGTTTTGTGACCCATGAGTTTTTTGTTGATGCTGGCATACAAACGGAAGATCAAATGGTAAATAGCTATTGTTGTTATCCAAGATGTATCTATCATATTTAATTTACTGAATAAACAGTATTATTAATTTAGAATGATGGAAATAAGTAGCTTGATTACATGTTAAATTTTGTGGAAAAGTTTGTTTTGTAGTAAAGTTATTATTTTACTTGTTAAAGCTAATGTATATTTTTATTTAGGTGAGGTCAAATCTCAATTAAATTTGGCTTTAATAATCGCAATGGATTTATTAACCAAACGATGCTCAAGAGGATATATTTTGCCTCCTCTGTTATTGTCTCCAGTATTTCTAAATTTCACTTTTATAAATTTATTTTTAATTTAGTCAATTGATGTAACGCAATTCACATTCGTTGATTTATGTACACTGTGGGTGTCATCTGAAATAGACATGGAAATCCTAATTCAGAAGGTAGTTACTATTTACTATTTGTTAAAGTAAATATATTTTTTAGTTTGAGGTTAACGATGTAACAATTCCCATTCAAAAACTCCAAGAAGGTGCACCAGTGGACGTTGATGAGCACATTTTTACATTATTTTTGGTTTGAATATTAATAAATAGTGTGAGTCATGGTAAAATGGTTTCACACTCAGTTTATTAACTGAGAGATACTGGTTCGAATCCAGTTGACTCATTTTTTCTCTAAATTTCAATTTTCTATAATACCTGCAATATTAAAATTATATTTGTAATTACTAGACTCTTTGCGTAATTAAGACTTTTGTTTTATACAATTTATATTCGACTATTTCATTGGAGACATTTCGGAATCATATACAGGTTAAACCTCGATTTTGCGCCATCAGATTTTGCGCCAACCTCAATTTGCGCCATATTTTTGCTGTCCGGGCAAATTCGAAAGGAGAAATGAAGAAATTCCCGCCACCTCGCTTTTCGCCATCCGCCAGCCAAAAATCATGTCACAGCAATACGCATACCTCGATTTTCCGCCAAAATATAATTAAATTCTTTTAATCTTTTAAAGATAGAGTACTTCACCGCACGGTGGCGTATTTACATTTAACAATTTGGCCAATTAAACGTTATCTTTTAACTATGCAAACAAAACCTTTTACTTTTTAGTTGTTTGCTTGCTGCTAATGTAATGGGAAAGCGCATATGCCTTAGTGGCAAAGAGAAGCGAGATATATGCCGTTATGCATTTAATCATCCGAAGGCTAGCCATAGCTCAATTGCCGACTGGTTCAAGACCACCTTCAAGAAAGATGTTTCAAGATGATCGGTGTGTGATATTATAAGCGAGAAACAAAAATGGTTACAAGAGAAGGACCTTGATGGTCGTAAATACGCAACAACTGGAAAGCACAAAGACATGGAGACCATACTTTCACAATGGTTTCTCGACAAACGTTCTCAAAACGTACCAATTACACAAGATATTTTATCCACAAAGGCTATGTTTTTTTGCAGAAAGGTTGGGAATTGCTGATTTTCATGCATCGAATGGATGGGTGCAGAGATTTAAACGTCGATTTAATATCAGTTCTAAGCTCTTGTGTGGTGACTCAGCTGGCGTTAATGTGCAATCAGTGGATGATGGTCGCGCAGAAGCAGAAAGACTGATATCCGAGTACGACCCGAAAGACGTTTTTAATACCGACGAAACTGCCTGCTTTTTTAGAGCTCTTCCTAGTAGATCTTATACAACGGGTGAGCATATTCATGGCATAAAGCAGTCCAAGGAACGTGTCTCTATTCTGTTGACGTCAAATATGAAGGGCGACGAAAAACTCAAGCCACTTGTTATTGGAAAATTTGCCAAACCAAGATGTTTCCGCAATTTCAACCACGAACATTATGTCTCTTATTCACATTCGAAAAAAGCATGGATGAACACGGTAATATTTCAAAGTTGGCTGCGATCACTGGATAATCAAATGCAATCTGAGAACCGCAAAATCCTTCTACTGATGGACAATGCGTCATGCCATTCAATTCCAGACGATCTGCAATGCGTCTGCGTTCATTTTCTTCCGCCTAATACGACATCTCATTTGCAACCAATGGATGCTGGTATCATCCGGTCGTTTAAGTGTCACTTCCGCAAGTTTCAGGTGCGCCACGTTGTTGAATACATGGACAAGTGTGACGAAGTACTTCCCCCAAATGAGCTGCTAAAGCGTTTGAAGACATGTGTTTCTCTTAAGGATGCCATACGATTTGTTGCCTTGGCATGGAGGTCTGTTACTCAGCAAACCATAGTTAATTGCTGGACGAAGGTTGTGCTAATTCCTAGAGCACACAGCAAAGAAGCTCAAGATATACCTGTAGCAGAATCAGGAAATTTTGGGAATTTGTTCTCTCGACTTGCGTCCATAATGGAAGATCCAGTCAACATAGAGGAATTTGTATCTTTTGATGAGCAAACACCTTCGCATGCTCCTTGCGACGAAGAGAGTTTGATACTCTCTGTCATCGGCAACGACAATGAAGATGAATATGATGATGTTAGTGTGAGCGGGGAGATAATTTCGGAAGTCTTGCCATCAAGAGCGGAAACGGCAAGGGCAATCTCGACGGTATTGCAATATCTGGAGGGCAATGATCATGCGAACGCGGAGCACATATTCAGTCTACATGAAATTCGAGAGAGCTTGGAGCAGCTACGAATAGACAACCTGAAGCAAACGAAAATTTCTGATTTTTTATCAAAGGCTTAATGACCGTGCTTTAATGCTGTACTCTTATTTATTATCCAGCTTTTTCTGTTATTTCATGCTTGTCTTGTGTTATCTTTTGTTTTATTCACAACACTGTAACCATTTTTACATTACTGTACTGTTCTAATATATTCCGTTCGCATATATTCAATTAGAAAACATGCAAAGCAAGGGAATTTTCATCAGAGACCTATATTGTCCATATGGCATAAGGTTGACGTAACACAGGACCTTTCTGAGGCACACATATCCACACCTCAATTTCCCGCCAACTTTGCTTATCGCCAGCCTTATTGACTGTCCCCAGGGTGCCGCAAAATCGAGTTTTGACCTGTATCTCGAATCTTGTTTTCATAGATGTCAACTGAGGAGCATGAAGGCCAATGACCAAGTGGCAGGTTGATTTCTCCTACTACAATCATGCGTTTTGTTGAAGATATCATTTGGCTTAACAGGATATATATTCTTAGGATGATATAAGCACACAAGGTAAGAAATATTTTGTAGCATAATAATTGTTGCGCATGCAAATGAAGTATTAAAATCTTTGTGGACTGATTGAAAGCTTAATCTATCAAAATTTGAATCGATAAGTACTCCACTATGTTCACTCTTTCAATAATCTGATCTACAAAGTATGTTGTATGATGTCACTAGTAAAATAAATTCATTTAACACAGAAGTTATGCCGGGATTCTAAGATACAAATTATTCCAGGTAAACTTCATTATAAAACATTGACAAAACTGAGTTTTCTTCATAAATGAACTATTTTAAAATTGCAAATTTTGCACTTTTAATGATTACGAGTTAGTCATTAGTTAATATATTGTACTTGTAAAGAGTATTGTTACGACGAATCTTCAATGTATTTAGAAGCACACCACTATTTAACAATTTCCAACGTTTTTAGGCATTACATTTCTTGTGATTAGTCATGACCTACTATAGTAGGTCATTGATTAGTTCATCAAAATATTTGAGTAAATCTTTTCTACCTGAAATTTATTTTCAGAGATTCTTTTTCAGTGAATTTCAATAATTGGAAGCTTTTGTTTTCTCCAAAATATTTGAGCTAATATGTTCTATTTGAGTTAATGAGGTTTCAGTGTCAAGCTTGTTAAAAAATTTATCACTAGAAAAACTTTCGACCATTAAACAATGTAGATTTCGGAATCCAGCACGTACATGATTTGCAAGATATGTAGGTAAAAATGTCATGCATTTCTATTATTTCTAGGTTACAAACACTTAGTGCATTGTAGCGAAATATTCATTATAGAAATATTGTGGTATAGTCTAATGAAGCAGAAAAAAATTAATTGTTGAAATTGAAAATTTAATTTACGTTTCCACGTTTTGCGTTTAATTTTTGATAGTATATATATATATATATATATATATATATATATATATAATAACGATGTTCAATTGGTCGACATTCAATTTTTATGCTTCTCATTGTCAAATATTTTATATAATATATCACTAAAATTTATTTTATAATTCATAATATTAACATCCACTTCCAGCTGCTATTATCATGCAGGACGTAGATGGAAAAACTGCCAATAGGTTAGTCATGTTTGCAATGACCATACCACTAATTGAAGTAACGAAAAAGACTGTTCTGAGAATTTTGTAGCTGTTTTGATTTGTTTTCATTGTGCGAACATGATTCTTCTGACTTGGCATTAAAGTAAATATTAAAACAAATGCGAGAAGATTGCAGCAGAATCCAAGAAATACAGAAAAGAAGACATTTAATCTATCGTCCATACTGTCACGAAAATACCTGTAATCACCTGCTACATTGAAAGGAGCACTTAAGAGGTTAGACAGCATTGTTGCAATTGGCCCTCCAACATTGCTTAATGTCATCATCAATGCTAAATATACAAAATATGAATATAAGATAGTTTCTAATAAACGTTTTGAAGAAATTCAAATATTTATGTTCGTTTATTGTGTGTGCGTTGGTAAATACCACAATTGTGGTAAAAATATCGACTCGCGGTCATGACTAAGCTTGGCATTTTATTATCCATTCTAAATTACATATTTTAATAAATTACCAAATGCAAATGCTTCATTTCCTTCTACGCTCACTTCTGTTGCCAGTTGAAGATGTATATATGCAGCCACTGCCCTGGGTACTGCCACAACAACGTCATCAAGAAAATTGACATATTGATTTCGGATAATGTTGAATATTGCTAAACAATTACTAATAAATCCAAGTGGGAAGGTTAATAAATAACAGGCAGCCAACACATATCTCCAATTCAACGACTTGAAGCATCTTTCATAAACAATCATAGTTACGATGACCAAAACAATGCAGATCATTCCAACACAACCTCCCACAAATGGTGAAGCATTGATCCATATGCCCATGATTTTCACGATTGAAGAACTTCGCATGCTGCGGAATATTGTCTCAAACAGTATGAAGAATCCAACTCGAAGGAAGCTCTCGGTTGCCATTAAATCCCAAAACTGTTTCATCTTCACTATTAGCTTTTTGCCTTTCTAAAAATATATATGAACATACAAAAATGCAGAATTATTGATTAAAGAATTGGAAGTACTCTAGCATCGAAACTGTTTAATCTTATTTAAAATTTATAAAAATTGGCTTACATCCTGCGATTTATAGCGTTAAGAATTAAATTAGTCCTAAATAAAAAAACTGCAACCCTGATTCTAACATACAAATTTAAACTTAATAAAATGATTTATACCTGCAGATAATAAAAACAATTTAATAAAACTTTCTTGAATCTCGTATATTGTGATAGTCACTTAACCAAAAAACTGCATAGGTTATGTGTGAAATTTTATATGTATTCATTTCGTACACTCAACTATTTGACATTTAGCCATTAACCCTATTTCAAAGGAAATATAATTCTAAGACTAACATATGCACACCGAGTTTCCAAAATGTGTCCTGTTTCTATAAAAATGAGTTATACTTAGATAATAAATTACTTTTTCTGTGTGAGGCTCAATTGTGAAGCAAATGGCGTTAATAACTCCGAGAATTCCTATAATGGCATAGCCAAAGAGAAACTCGTTATAATCTATAGAAAAACAGAACTGTCCACCATAGGCGCCACCATTTAGCAGCATGCTTGCAACTATTGAGATAAATGCAATTCCAAATGTTTGAGCTATCGAACAGTATGTTGTAGTTTTGCCTCTTCGTGCTGCTGGTTCCCTTCTTGCATACACCACACTCAAACCTAGATAACAATTCAATCAATCTGCAATGCTTCGGTTGAATTTAGATAGAAATCATCAAATTGTAAAATTACTGTCCGCATGGCGAAAGGAAGGGAGCATGGTGGAATGTCCCCCTCCCGTCAGGTTGCCAAAATTGAGATGCATTTTCTGGTCCATTTTTTTAAAGATTTTGATGAATTGGTCAATCAAGCTAACGCAATTCAAATCTCCTATCAAAAAATCATGCGTACACTTCTGCATACTGAGTGTGGGACGCAATTGAATTATGCCAACCTTTAAGGGATTGTCAATTGTCACTAAGGTTCATTCAAGTCCATATTCAATTACGATCTGCAAGAAATCGTTAGACATCATTTCAAAGATTTGAACTTTTGTCATAAAAACTTACATTTATTAGCAGAAAAATTTTCCATATTCCTGTTTGCAATTCATTAATGAAGTACGCATGAATTTAGAAATCACTCATTTTAACTGCAGAGTGCGGCAGTCAACCCTTTTTGATGTTTAAAAAATGGACACAAACCATATTTATTATTAACGGTTAATTTAGTAAATGAAAAGTATCAACATGGAAATATATGTACAATACAAAAAATCAATAATTTCTTACTAAAATCTTTAGAAAATAGCCGCAATGATTTCGGACATATTGATTCACAATCTGTGGAGCGAGTAAAGCTAATTGGTTAAGTAGAAAAGCAGAAATTTAGGCACTGGGCTGATGCAATCTCTCAAACTTTTCCCAAACTGTCTCATTAGCAATAAGAATATTAATTGGCCGCCATGATCATCTGACATTAGCTCCGTGGGGGATATTTAAAATTGAAAGTTTTTCAAATTCGCACAACAACAATGTAAGAATTGACGAGAATTCGAAGAGAAATTCGTGCAATTACAGTGGTTATTGCTGTATCAGTGAAAATTTTCGTAATAAACTTACGTTTATTATTTTTCACTTTCAAGAAAATTTATTCAAAACTTAATTTTTTTTGTATCATACATGAATTTCTTTGTATGTACTTTAATTTATTAAATATGTTATAATAATAAATATTATTTCTGTTCGCTATTTGAATATCAAAAGGGAGTTAGACTGCTGCATTTTTTTATTATTAGTTATTAATCACACTCGAACCTAAATATTTTATTCTTTGAAACGTTATGAGTAAAATTTGTTAGTAAGCAATTTCACACTTACCAGCAGATGCGGCGTTCGACATTCCGAAAATAAGAAGTACAAGGAGAATGGTAATTGTATACGGTAAAGCGTCCCTCGCCGTGTAAGGATTTATAATTTCCGACTTATTTTGTTTGCAATCGTCTGATACTCCAAAATATGGTTGAGGAAATGGTAAGAAAGCACAGCAGCTAAACCCAACTGCAGCAATTGCCCATCCGAGAGCCATGTAGGAAATCCGATGCTTTTTGAATAAGGGTACACTATCACTGAGCATTGCCCAAAAGACTTTCGTAGACCACATTACATTCATAAGAGAAGCAATTGCACTGTACATATTCCCAGGTAAATTGAGATATCTTCCAAAGAATGGATAGGTAACTATTGGATTTATTACAAGGGAAAACATGAAGCCCTAAAATACAGTAAATACAATTTCAAAATGAGTATTTTATGTATCAGAGAGTAGTCAGGTGCTTAGATTTTACTAAATTTGTGTTTATATATATATTTAGATGGAATTTTTACTTTTTTATTAATGAATACAGTAGAATTGATTTAACTAGTAACCAAAAATAAATTTCCCAGTCCAATTGAAACTTTTCCAATGTAATATAAATTGTTTTATAACGACTGTGTTATAATGATCACACTAATGTGACCCTTGGATGAAAAACATAGTTCTAAAACAACCTAATGTATGTTTTCTTAGCACGCACTTCTGACTACAGCAATAATTTAAATTGTTTTTCATTAAGCGTATTTGTTAATTACAGGCTACTAAAAATTTTGTGGCAAAATGAATTTCTTGTCGCATAACTGCTTTTTGTAACAATCAACGAAATGAAAACCAGGTTCCCAAGAAATTTATGGCAAACATTATTTTAACGACCATTATAATAACCACCATGTGTTTGATGTCTCCCTTGTATGGCCGCTATATACAAAACTTCTATTGTATACAAAGAGTTCGTTTAAATCTCTTCTTTTTCCAATATCAATGATAGGAAACGGTCTGTGATAATGCACTTCTTTTTTTAAAAACTATTTCGTTAAGATACTATAAAATTACCGCCTGAATAAATGCCCCTAGGACTTACTGTTTAATATTTAATGTAAAAATGGCATTGATTATACCTATGAAATTTATTGAGTTGTTAGCTGTGATTTAAGCGCAACGATATCCAAAAATTTTCTTTAATTACGCAAATGTATCCTTGAAGAATGTTGTTTGAGCTGAATACATATTACAAAGGCCTAATATAAGCCACTATCAAAAACATAAAAGCAGTGAAGTGTATAGAATAGCAAAAAATAAAACTTTACCTCTGCAAACTTGTCGTAAAAAAGTCCCAAACGCAAGGGATGATTGTAATCGACCTCACCTCCTTTGCTGAGAGCCCCATCGTCTGACGTCTCCTGAAATGACTCTTTTTCTTCAGATTCCTTTGGACTCATTTGTCGTGCCCTATTATTAATTAAAAATTATTATACATGTAAAGTATCAATAAAACAAGCTGTCGTAAAAGCATTTTCAAAAAAAAGCTATTAGAATAAACAAGTTTTCAACATACTTTGCTCTTGTTTTTTTCACAAAGTGATTAATTGATGGCATATGAACAGGGACGTATTTCTTTCTGAAGCCTTGCCACCATTGCATTTGCTTTAAGGCAAGAATTAAGGAAATGGTTACTTTTGATTTGTTGAATGAAATTTGGACTTATACAATTAATAAATTTATAAGACTTTTGGATGTGCTGCATCTCAAAGTAGAAAGCCTAGTATATATCACTAACAACCAAGCACTCTAATGTGTAGCTTAAATATACAAGAAATTATTGACTTTAAATTTTTTGTTTATTATATGTATAGCCTCATTATAGCACAATGTCTTTTAAATCAAAATGCCTCAATAATTGTTAAGATTAGTAATTCTTAAAACAAATGTTTACATTAAATTCTGGCTTGTGATTGAGGTATTTTGATGCTTTATTTATAAATTCTACTGCAATCGTTAGGTCGTGGATATACAGCATAGAAGGCCTTGTCACCCCTCCCTATTAAAGAAAATATTGTGTACGGTTCTAAATCACTATATTATTGTCATTGTACCTGCAATTTTATTTTTCGAAAGTAAAAGTAAAAATTATAAAATATAATTTGAAACAAATAAAGGCTGAAATTTTATATGACGCTAGCTGACAACTAAATATTTTATAATTCCACATATTTTGGAAATACAATTATTTTGAAATTGTCTTTCTGAATTGTTCAAATACAATCAACTTCTCAAGTACCAATTAATTTAATAAGAAAGCAATCAGTATTTGATTTGTACGAGAAAAATGTGATTAAATTTTACATTTGGTAAAACTCCTACCTCTTACTTGACTAGTCGATTGGCGTTATCTGCCTCAAGAACACCCAAGTGCATGTTTCAGTAGGGATCATTGTCAATTATGCTGCCCACACATTGATGTATCTCTTTCTTTTTATTAATTCAAGGATGACTTCTGCAGGTTTTACAAACAGCAGTTAACAATCACTTTCATAATTGATTGGGCAAACTATGATTGACAATGAAGCATCGTGTTCCATATTGCAAGGATGTAGCAAATTACGCATTTAAAAATTTGATTCATTTTTTGGAAAAATAGACTTTCCATTAGCAAATTAAATTGCAGGTTTCCACAAATCTGAATTTCCCTATGTTTTCTTTTTTTCTGTTTCCAGAATATAATTGCCATTTATAGTTATTGATATTTTGATGTTATGCACATATGGGTATTTGGAGCGAAGCGGATTTCCCGTTCCCGTAACTTATCAGTATTTTGATTGTGGTATCTGCTCTTATACCCTGTTGAACTGGAAAGGAGACCGGGACGAAGTACCTCTTATATATATATATATATATATA
>CABFPE010000320.1:514857-536103 GCA_900660155.1 Hofstenia miamia | reverse complement strand
CCCCCCCCCCCTCCCCCACACACACACAAGCATTTTTGTAAGCACTACTTAATTGTTCGTTATGATACAATGTATACACAATTAAAAATATATGAGTCACTTTTAACTAATGGGTACATATCACAACGTCCTCACGACTGGAAATTGATGTTGTACGTGTAGCTATATGTACGACATACATACTACATACATGTCAACAATTTGCAAAATCAAGTTAAGTTACTTTGAATTAGACAATGGTTTGCAAGACACTTTACATTCACAAATAAACAATAAGGTTTAATGTAAGATTGTAAGATATTTTTATGAAGCAACTCTTTAAAAAGGCACCCCGGTGAAATTTTTGCATATTGCGCGGCTTTGTCTTATTGAAATATTATTATCCTGAGTCTTAGTAATATAGTTTCAGCAAAAAATGATGAAGACTGTAAAAGAAATTTCTAAAATCGTACAGAACTTACAACAGCAGTAGGAAACTACTTACTGATTCCTTCTGTCTTCTAAACTAAAATGATTGTGCAACAAGACATCATTGACTCGCTTTTTAACAGTATTGCGTTGAATTGCCTTATTAGTTTTAATTTCCCATTCACTTCTAAGGTCATTTATTTTCCCTTCAAGAACTAAATTATGTGCTGCAGCCAAAGCATCATCTTTACTACGTCGATCTAATGTTCTCCAATCGCCAGGTTTACTGCTGGGGTTTTTAGCAATCTAATACATAGAAAATATAAGACAAAATATTAATAACTACAACGCACCACACCGACAAGATCTGGAAGATTTCCACGGACGTATCTGCTACGAATCGGTTTTTCAGTAGTCATTTTCAATTATATAAAGAGCCATAACATAATCGTTATGACAACCAAAACTCTTTGCTAAAAAGGAAACTGAAATTGTAAACGTATTCTGTATAGTAAAAAGAGAAATGCTTTAACTTTAAATATTTATCTTTATTTATTGAATAGTATTAAAAATATTTATGAATTTATTAATTGATGTTGGACCATATGAACACCAGTTTCTTAAGTCGCTAAATGTCATAACTATATTTTTTGGGATGCAAGAAAAATTTATAAAAAATTGGAATTTGATATAAGCTCATGATATTCCAAAATGCTAATTGCTTTAATAGGGATAAGAGACAATACTTAGAAATGGTAACAAAACGTTAATTTATATAAGAAAGATTTTAAACTACAGAAAATATTAATAGCAAGATAAGTGGAATTCAATATTTAGTTTAATGCTGAAAATGCTATTCAATTTTTGCTTTTCTTTAGGGTAGTTTCTTTCAATAATTTTCGCAATTGAGCAAGGAGTGCTCGCTGTTCTAATGTTAACTATAATCATGCTAGTGTTCATTATCTGGACAAACTACAATTATAAAATATATATTCTAAGCCCATTGGGAAATTTGGAAATCGTGAAGCATGGACAATGTGTTTGAATGGAATGTCGAATTTTCTATTAAAGAAAGTAACAAATATAAATATTCTTTTCTAAAATTGTCATTTATTGCAGTACATTTAGAGCTGCTGAAGTTTAACTTTCATTTATTCCTATGGATTCGAGCTAAAGTGATGATTCTCCTTATTCAACTGGCTAAAATTTCACTCATAATTGTACAATTGATTCTCCTTAAAAGTGACAAAAATGTTGTAAACTTTTGCTAGGGTACAAATTCAATTTGCGATAAAATTTTCCTAATCTATTACTCTTGGTCGAAAATCTGTTCTTGCTTAGACGCGGAACGTGTTGGTTTGACGAAAGGCACAAAACGTTAGTCACAAACTATTTCAGTACAAACTGTAAAAACTTCCATTTAGCTTACATGAATATGGAGAATGTTGTTCAATTTTCAAAACTGGGAAAATAATTCTGATACATTTTCATTATAAGACATGTTTACTATTATGACGATAAGTGAACTTACCCAGAATAAAATTATGTTGTTGGCTTTTGCAATACATAACTAACAATTTTTTTTGTTTCCAGTTACAATTTTTTTCCTTAGCTTTGTTCAAATGATTTCAAAGACCAAAGTACAAAAACCAAAGTACCAACTGATTTTACTCTGTGCAAAGCTGATGTACTCTTACACTACTATACATTATTATATCGGGATTAAGAGCTGAATATAAATGTTTGTTCTTCAATTTAAAATTGTTCTGAAGAATAGTAAATTATCAACGGCATCAATATCTTTCTTACCAGCATATTTCAAGTATACAGAATGCTTATTTTGCTTATTAGGTCAAATATTTCAGTAGGAAGTGATATTCTTATCTGCCTTAATTTTACGTTAGTAATTTTCCTGAATTTTAGTTTTGCATTCGAAAGCAACTTGTAATTTACGCCGCTGTTATACCTGCTTGCTGTCCGTTGCCAATGGTTTTGTTACGAGTCCATTCCTTTCTTTCCTTTATTATTGAGCATATGTAACTTTATAATATGCTTACATCATTGTGCATTTCAGAAGTATGTGTCTCTCTTGTCTCACCCTTTATATTTACAAATGCTAGATTTTAAGATCAGTAGCTTTCAGTTGTTCTAGTGTCTCTTCATCTTTCCTTTCTGTTCCGTATGCAAGATTCTTTGCATTTGTTGGTAAACTCATAGCTTATACTTTTCTTCGTGCAGTATCATATTATACGTACTCGTGAACATGAAACGCATCCCTTCAGCTTTAAGCATCTCCACTGGCCTCTTTTATGTACCTTATCAACCAATATCCCATAAATGGAATAAAAGTAGTGAATAGGGAAATTTTAACTCGATATACTAAAGAGTAAACAACATTCAGTAATCACTTAACATTAGTAGTTTTAAAATGTGTTCTAAATTTAAAAATGCTTAGAAAACTTAATTTTCTGACCCCTGTTTTTGTTAACTTCAGTTGGCAGGTTTTGAAGCTATAATATACTCATTTAGGGCAAGTGATATAATTGTTCTTTATACTATTCCATTGTGTGATACTGGCATGATGAACGCTTAGAATTTCAGGCATTTGAGTCCATGCATTTTAAATAAAAATAATTTAATTATCTTTGAATTTTGAACTTTTTTCCCAACTAACATTGGAACCTAATTGTATGTTTATCATGTAGTATAATTGTGCTACCTTTTCAAAAAAATACTCTCTGCTCCAGGAAAACCAGGGGTTCAACTCAGCAAAATGAATGATTTCTAAGTCTGTTTTGATTTGGTCACTGTTTCAATATTGATTTTCATGAATTTATTGTTCCTAAATGAAATAATAACCTTTGTAGATTGATTGAAACATTGCAATATTTAGGAAATGATGTATTTTCATTACCATGCGATTTTGTTCATTCATTCCGTTAATATCCTACCACAAAAATACTGAATATCATTAAAGTTTATTGTTTATTTTATTTGGATGGCATCCTATCATTATAATCATAATTATTATAAAAACTTTGTTACTTTGTAATTGTTCAACAAGTATATATTTACTTTAATCTTATATGCGTTTTTAAGGAGCTAATTTCTAGTCCTTATTTTTAATTTTAGATGAACATTTGCAGAAGTCCATCCACTAGAACACTTTTTAACATTTTTTCACGATGCTCTTCTTCAAAAAATACGTATAGTAAGCTATTTATCTCTATCATCGATGAGTATGATATTGTATATTTAGAGCTTGTTAATGTTAGTCGTAATCCAGATACTTTGATTGAAGCTCTCGATCAGGCAGGACAGCATCTTCTTCTTACCGAAATGTTTAAAGGTTAAATTTTTCATCTAAAGCGTGCAATTATTTTTTGGATTGGTTTTTAAAGGCAATCTTTAAATTACCGATTATGCCAGTTAATATGGAAAGAATAGATTTATGCACAATTTACTTAGTTACTTTTCACAAATTGAAAAATTATCATTGAAATTATAAAAATTCAAGAAATTTAAATATGATTACTCAAACTTAGAAAGTATATCATTTAAATACATAGTTTGTTCAACGGAATTAAGATAGGATAATTTCAATTTCATTTTATATTTATTTTTTTGTACAGATTCAGTTCAAACAGTCTACTCATTTCAGTTTCAGGTTATATTTCAGTTAATCGTCTAAATCATTTTTAGACAACATTGAGTGATGGAATTTTCTTACATTTTTGTACAATTACTAATTGAAAGGACAAATTTGCTTTTTTCATCGTGTATGTACCAATTCGCTATTGTTAATGTTACGTACTGAAGTATATTTTTAAAGATGTCAATTAATGTTATATAGCGTCAAAATCATCTAAAAGAATGCCAAAATTAAATAAGTCATATTGTAGTTTAAATAAAAATTTGTTTCATTTTCAGTTTCAGTCAATTCATTTCTGTATATTTAGTTTCAGTTCAAATTTTAATTTCTGTTTCAGTTGAACACTGTAATTTATACATGTACAAGTAGTAGTAATAACGATGTAATTATTGACGATAATGAACAACTTTCTGTTTCTTTCATTTATTGATTTATGCTTGGGCTATATAACTGCAAATATGACATTGCAACTTACCCTAATCACTTGATTGAAGGCGTCCACAATGACTTATAACATGTTTGCAATTGTTAGGTCCATGATAATTATCTTTGCATTCTCTAATTTCGCGTTTTATGTTTGTTTGTATTGTGAAGAACATTTCTTTCATGAGATTTAGCAGTACACTTTAGACCGGCAATTTTTAATATAGTTGTAGTGATAATGTATGCATTTCATCAATCATATCAAAAAGAATTCGGGAATCATCAGGCGATTCTTTTTTTAGAACTACCACATCTTTTTTACCAGCCAAGCTCGGTAATTTTCAAGGTGTAGATATTCCTATAATATACGATTGTCTCTTTTTCGTTCGTCAGTGCTACTTAAACATCACTCTTATTCATTTCTTCGTAATCTATATTATTCATAACAAACTATTTTTGTATCAATATAAACCGGTTTGTATGTCTCGTTGCAAGTTTCTCATTCGAGGCTACAAAGTATAAAAATGTTTTTGTTGAATATATTTTTAATTTCTTTTATCATTCAAATTGCATTGATCACATTTTTTATTTGAATTAGAATGATCAATATCTTGATTTGAATGAGTAGGAGCATAGATAAATAATTGCTATCCTCAAGAAATTCATTTAAGAAATATCCTAACTGCCTTTTTCAACATCCCCATTTTTTCTCCCAATTGTGAGCAAGTAAATTTAAATTGCCCTTTTACTCTTTGTTTAAAATTGACAAGCTATTGCCAAATTTTCATTGAGTTAATGTTCACCTAAGAATAAAAATATGTGTGCATAAGAAAATAACATTATATAATATTTTAACTGATAATATATTTTCGTAACATTGAATTTTGATTGGTGAAATGTCGAAAAGTGATTTTTAGGTTTGGCAATGACATTAAGTAAATTCTTTTATGAGCCTGCTACAATCAATTACCCCTTCGAAAAAGGACCTCTCAGTCCACGTTTCAGGGGTGAGCATGCTCTAAGACGGTATCCTAATGGAGAAGAAAGATGTATTGCTTGCAAGCTATGCGAAGCAATTTGTCCTGCGCAGGTAATATTTTTAGACTCCTTTTTCTTTTAAAAGGATAATTTGCTGTGAATTGATTTAATAATATAGCGATTTGCAAAATGATGAAGTAAATGTCATTCGTTATATATTTCATTACACAATCTTACAATATGTCATTTTTTCAAAATTTGGAAATCTAAAATAGCATTTCACGTAGGTTGCGCTACTATTTTACATGCTTATTTGAAAAATATATAACTAAAATTTTATGGCAAAATTTATTTAACAATAATTGTTTTGGGCTTTCCTGATAATTTTCTTTTTCTCAAATTTTTGCATTAAAAAAATGTAATTTATAAAAAATTGGTCGAAGTTTGTATAATTTATGGTTGATACTGGTGTGCTTTGCACTGCCGGAACCGGATCTCATTTTAATCAATTTCGTCCTGAAAATGTTACCAGACTTGAAAAACTACAAAATTCATATATATATATATATATATATATATGTGTATGTATGTATGTATATATGTATATATGCGTTATTGATGGTTATCTTTTTTAACATAGAAAAGGCGACTATATATTATTTTTATAAATCAATACAAAGAAATATGAAACAGTTATTCAAACGCCATTTTCCGCTTTTTAAAAGCTATAGCCAGTTTTTTACATTTGAAATAATTTTGAGATTTTACAAGACCATTTAAAAAACAATGTGCAAGACTTTTCAATGCGCATTGTCACCGAATTCATAACTATGCTCTATAAATAATTAAAAATTTAGCTTCAATAGAATTGATACAAAGCTTATCACAATACAATAAAATATGTCAAATAAGTCGCTCTTAGGATGGCTAAGTCGGTAGGTCAGGAGTAACACCTGACTCGTTTGGAAGTACACTAAGCTTTTCTTTATGAGCAATGTATTCTGAAATATAGTACAAAGTGCAATTCTCAATGTCTTTTAGTTGGAATGCACCATTGAAGCACTGATCAAACTCAATTGCGTCATCTATTTCTTCTTCACAACAGTGATCTTCAATCAATGAAATTTCAAGTGATTTGAAAAGCTTCAGCCGTCGCAATTGAGAAGAGAAAAGCATCTGTTCAAGCGCAATAATTGGAACCACTCAATCTCCTTTAAATTCCAAATACAACTTCAATGCGAATGAAACTTTTCTGGTAAAACAAAAGTCATTCCATGACTTTCCAAACGCCTGTGATTGTGACTTGTGCTGCTTTGGCCGATCTGCTGTTAAGGAAGAAAAGAGGGAACCATTTCGGAAAAAATTTAAGACATTTTACTCAAAAAGTGAGATGATCGTTCATAATTAACAGAATAACATTTCTTTCGCCGCTTGCCATTAAATCGCTTTTATAGGCCAGGAGATTTTACGTTCAAGGTAGACCAGGCGTCAGTAATTAACTCAATGAACATTGTTGTTGAAGCAACTGTCTCATCCTAAACAAATTCACCTTCTGCGTCTCGAAGTTTTTTGGATACAAACTAAATTAGTTCAACTCACTCATTTTCATTTCGATTTTGATTCACTGTTAAACACTGTGATAAGATCATTCCATGTGCAGCATCGGTATGAGGATCTCAAAACACTAACCACTTAGATTTATCTTTGAGGAAGCAGTTACGTATATTCTTCAGGATGTGCGTAAAATCATATAGAAGATACAGAATTCATGTAGTGGAAGTGATCTGAATTGGTGATGTAACAACGGGGGATGGGGATTCATCTAAACAAAATTGACGTTCATTATTTATAAATTCCGTCTAATGTAAGAACATGATTATTATTATCATAAAATAATAATTATTATTTTTATTATTATTGTTATTATTATTATTATTATTATTAGTAGTAGTAGTAGTACTACTACTACTACTAATAATAATAGCAAGCATACCTAATTAAGAATCTGTTAAATGAATATAACTTCTTTTCATTGAATAAACTTCCCACACGTACCACCCAAATTAGAAATACATTGATTGATTATATAATCACTAACAACGCTGACAGGTACACAAGTTATTGCTTCTCATGCGTTTTCAGCGACCATAACATGTTGCTCATAGTTGGTAATGTAATGCACGTTACAAAGTTAAAAAGTATCGAAATAGTTAAACGTTCTACCAAAAATTTTAATGTAGATGACTTTCTGTTTGATTTATGCTGCATCAATTGGAATGCAATCTACATGCTTGACAATATTGATGAGATCCTAGCCACGTATCTCCACATGATTGAACAAGTCGTTAACAAGCATGCACCAATGAGAAAATTTTCAGTGTGCCCACGCACAAACAATCACTTTCGAGATACTCTAAAGAAGGATGAAAGACTACAACTGAGGGAATGTTTTAACAAATGGCAGGAAACTAAATCACAAGACGATTATGCCTTGTAAGTTATAAAAAAGAAATTGCTTAAGCTTTTAGAGAAAGACATTTTTAAAAAAGCGAATTTGTTAAATTTTGAAAAGCTTGTTACTCCCAAAGATAAATTGTCATATGCTAAAATGATATTCAAAAACAATAACAAAAAACAAAGAGACATACGGTGCTTATTCAATGGTAAGAATATCTTAAGAACACAGGAAGAAATTGTTAATCATTTAAATAGTTTTTTCATCATCGTTGTAAAATTTTCATGTTACTCAATACAATACACAGATAAAATTCCAAATTGTGAATCTTATTTTATTTCAATTTCTTGTCTGAAAGCGAAGTATTAAGGAATATAAATCTAACCAACAATTACAAATCCAAAGGACCATGCAATATACCCAATTTTATCATGAAATTGTCTTTCTCATATACAATATCGCATCTAACTTACATTCTGAATTTATGCATCGCATCTAACTTACATTCTGAATTTATGCATCCGCCATTCTTATTTTCCTCAAATTCTTAAGTACGCCATTGTTACTCCTATCTATAAAAGTAAGGATCCTCAACAACCAACAAATTACAGGCCAATTTCTGTAACTCACATATTGTCAAAAAATTTTGAACGAAGTTTATATAACCAGCTACAAACCTATTTTAATGAATTCAAATTAATTTGTAACCATCAATTTGGCTTTACTAGAAAAAGATCTACAACAGACGCATTATTATATGCAGTCGAAGAATTGAGAAAACATCTAAATACCGCTGAATCCGTAACTGTTTTCGCTGATCTCTCTAAGGCATTTGACAGTATGTCACATACGATACTTTTAAGAAAATTAGCCAAATATGGATTTAGCAGTGATGCCTTAAATTTAGTTAATTCATTTCTAACTAATAGATACCAAGCTGTCAAGTTTGGTGACACTCAGTCATCCTATGAGAAGCTTTTCAGAGGAGTTCCACAGGGTTCAATTTTAGGGCCTATTTTATTTAATATATATGTGAACGATATTGCCAATTGTTTGACGCACTGTAAAATTATTCAATAGGCAGATGACACCTGTCTGTATGTCAGCACTAACAATGCAGTTACTAGTACACGTCTACTTACACATGACTTCAGTAATCTAAAAAATTGGTTCGATAAAAATGAGCTTCAATTGAATACATCGCAAAAAATTGTAAAAATCTTTTACCTAGATTTTGTTTGAAAGTTAGTAAATCTTTATAATCATCGACATAATATCTAATGGCGGTGTATTTTTAGCATCCACATTACAGCAATTTTTATATTCCGTCAGTTTTTCTTTAGATATTTCCTTCTTTGGGCTTTTTGTCAATACTACAAAATTATGTTTAATTTCATTTACATGTTTGTCCAATCGTACAAATGCGTACTTACATGATGGGCATTCCTTTAATGGGCGAAATGCTAATTTTTTATTGTTCTTGCATGCCTCAAAATGTTTGTTGAACAGACGTAGGGCCTTCAAGTGACGCGCAGCCTCTATGTTGTCATGAGTTATTTCTAAATGAAAAAAATAAAATTTTTATAATTGGTTACAGTATTGCAAAGGGGGCATGAAAATCGATTTCCCACAACTCCTTCAACTTTACAAACAATTGAATGGATTTCATCACGGGGTGTTTTTACATTTTGCTCTTTTGATGCCTGAGGGCGTGTTTCACCAGTACAAACTCTACAACAATTTATAGAAAAGCATGTACGACATAGAACATGCCAACAGCATTTTTCTATTATTAAGTCTTTTCCAAATAATTTACATTTTTCACAAAATGCCTTTCTGCATGCATTCCTTATATGAACAGGAAGGTTGTCAGTATTTGATCTTTAAGAAATTTTTAGATTCTTTGATGGGGGTGATTCACTAATAGGCATGTCATCATCGGAACTAAGATTGTGAAAATTCTCTTTTAGAGAAAGTTTAAAGGATTTTTCAGAAATTTTTAAATTCTTTAATGGGGGTGATTCACTAATAGGCATGTCATCATCGGAACTAAGATTGTGAAAATTCTCTTTTAGAGAACGTTTACAAGATTTTTCAGAAATTTTTAAATTCTGTGATGTTTCCAAAATTATGGAATTCTCAAATATAATACCTTCTTTAACTATTTGTTCCTCATCATTAGTGTCTTTAGAAGCGTCTTTCACAGGTGTTGCATAAGCAATTGAGTCTTCAGTAGTATTGACAGATATATTTTTCTCAACAAATTCGTCAAATCTAAGTAATTTTGGGGAAATTGAATGTTGCTTATGTCGTTTTGACTTTTTAGATACCGAAGGCGTATAGTCAGGGTCAGAATCACTGGTTGCTTTTCTTTTTTCACAACTCAGGCAAGGCGAATTAGAACACTCTCTACAATTTCTGTTTCTTGGATTTCTGTTACATAAAGGAGTGCGGCAGAAAAATTTAAATTAATTTTCACATTGATTTTGAGTAACTTTATGGCAGTAAATACAACGGTATTCACATTTAGAAGATTCTTCTTGTGGAACATTCAATGACGTTTTATGTTCAAGCTTACTTAAATAATGAACGAATTGAGGCAAAGAATCATAAGATATGCAAGTATTGCAAAAATAATTCATTGTAAAACTGAGACACCTGTGGCCACATGACCAGTTGTCAGTTGATTCAAATCTTTGAAAATAATTGCCATATTTTTGAACAAACTTGACGAATTATGGTATGAAAGCACAGGATCATAATGGAGTGCAAAATTATAGTTTTTTGAATGTGCCTTTCCAATTAATATAATTGAATAGTGATTGCTTGAGCATAAGAGAAACAAAAGATAGTGAGAGTTTTCATAATGTGTACATTTCTTTTCAGATGTTAAATTTTTCAATATACTCCTTGTCTGAAAAGAATTAAACAGGCTTGTAGCATCTCGAAAAGAAGATAATTGTTTGATTTTGTCTAAACAAGCTTCCATTATAGTCGCCGACAATGGCATTCGAAATGCGTCTGATGGAGCATCAAAAAAGGGATTTACAAAGATTGTTAGAAGGTAAGTCCAAAATTATTGTAGGTTTAAAGCTTGTTAGAAGGTAAGTCCAAAATTATTGTAGGTTTATACTTTGCTTTCCTCTTAAGCAGCTTTTATTGATTTACTTGCTCCACACTAAAGTTGCTGTACATCACTAGAGAAGTCGATCTGAAGTTTTTCAGCCGCAACATGGCAGAAGATATATCACTAAACATAATTAAAATAGAAAAACCCATTTAGTTTTTATAATAATATTTAACAGCAAGAAATTCACTGCAAAACTTACAACTATTTAAATGAAATTTCATAACTACAAAATACACTTAACTAAACCTGACATGATCCCAACCTGATCCGATTTATCCTGACCTAATATTACCCAATTCTACTAATTATAATGATTTTATTTTAAAATATTGCATAAACTACAAAAATAGTACGTAGTTTGTATAAGAACCGTATGTTATTCAACTAAGAAACTTTGAAGTTCAAGGAGCTATTTTTGGTTATTCTCTGTCCTAAAAAATGATTACAAAATTAGTTTTGAACTGAATTTAAGACTAACAATTTAACCTGCACCTAATCAAGCCCGGCCCTATCCGTTCCCATCTTTGAACTAAAGAGTTAATAGCTGTTACTCAACTAAAATAAAAATATACATCTTAGTAAATACATTAACTTAGAATTGTAAACAATTAAAATTTATTACCATTGCTTGCTATTGCTCATTCTAAAACAACAAAAACAATTAATCAAATAGATATAATAACTTAATCATTAATATTAGATAATTACAATATAATTTAGTTAATGGTGAATAATATTTGACACAATTCTGAAATATTATACAAATAATATGTAATTACTATAAGCTAAAAACTCTGGCATTATCATAAACAAAAATTTCAATAGTTAATTTAGTTCTACCTAACATCATCATTTAAATTCAATTAAAGATTTCAACTTAAGTTATGCTATAAATAGCATTCAATAAATATTACTGCTCGCAAAATAACAACAATTAAAAATAGAGAATTTTGCAATTTCATTTCTTAGAACACCTAAAAAGTTTATTACTGCATACAATATTGAGATTATTTAATTAATGTACACATACTAACAAACTATTTACAAGAAATGACAAAAAACATATTCAGGATTAGGCACAGCTTAATCATATTCGGCTTGGATTTGGTATTAAAATAGCAATGGTTGGCATCAAGTTAACATCTAAGACAACGATAGCAATTGTTCAGCAATTTCTTTTGAGTTTCCCTTCCCTTAAGTATTGCTAGAGTTAAATTATATGTGATAGTGTTGCCATACATTCCTGCTTGTTACATCCATTCTACCCACCACCCATTTCCTCTACATCCAACTGCAAAGAATTATCAATATATGTGTAAAACTTTTGCTGTCCACTAATTGCGTTCATTGAATTTGAAAACTAAAATAGAGAAATTGTTATATACACACATACATTTTAATATATGACATGTAAACTGGAAAGAAATATATGTTTACTAAGTCACCTTTTGCAATGGCTAGAGGGTTTCTAATGTCAGATTCATGCAGATTAAGACTAGTGCTTTCGAATGAAATCAAAACCAAAAGGTCTAGAACTACTATTGGGTCCACAATTTGTTGGTTTTGTTATTTTATTAAAAATCCGGATTAGAGAGCCTTGATACCAAACATTAAAAATTACTAGCAAACCATTTAAATAAAATTTGATAATCTTATATCATTATATTGTACATACCTAATTATGTCATTGTTGGCAGAGTAGTGAGTTGACTGGATTAAATAATGTCCGGATTAAGCAACACAAATAAAAAGTAAATGAAAGGCTAATCATGAAAAAGCAAATGTTTATTACAGTTATTTTATGGTAGTACTGGATTTTTGAAAATAATTGGCGAATGTTGGTTACATATTTTATATAGAATTATAGCCCAAATCATGGGCAGCTTTTCTAGGTGCTCTAAAAAAATTGTGATTTTAAATCTCATTAAAAATGAAAAAAAATTCAGCCATTAATAACATGGAATTCATCACATGTTTTTAATTGTAGTATTTATTTTTTCAAGAAAATTGGTGAATGTTGGTTATACATTTCATATAGAATTATTGCCCAAATCATGGGCAGCTTTTCTAGGTGCTCTAAAAATTTGTGATTTCAAATATTATTAAAATCAAAAATAATTGCATTATCAATACTATGCATGAAATTATTATACTTAATGTAATAAAATTTTCATCATTCATATTTATGCCAGTCTTAACCAGGCAGTTAGGTTATATAAAATAAGTTCTCCAGAATGAGCATATTCCTAAAAATTATTGGTACTCACTTTTTTATTTTTTACATCAGTATCATATCAATTCTGTATAATTATTCTAAATGATATTCAAAGAAATTCAGCCTGAACTGAGCACCCAAATGTCGAAATTCGTTGATTTTTATTTCATTTCTGTAATGCGGCCTTAACTAAGGATGACATTTTTAAAAACCTCAAAATTTCATACTTTTGAATCAATTTAGCCAGAACACATTTTTGGAATTTTTTCAATTCTTTGAAATCATTCTTAACGCGGCACTTAATCATTAATTCGATTGATATGCTTGCATTCATAACCTGCATTAATTTTTAAGAGGCCTCAACCTGGATAAACACATTATATCAAACACATATATGCGCAAAATTTGTTTCTGCTGTTGTAATAAAATATTTTCTGCTGTTGTAATAAAATTTTTTATATATATATATATATATATATATATATATATATAGCTTTTTTGTATTTATTTAATTTCTCCAAGTCAGCCTGAACTTGGCATTCAAGCATTTATGATATTAATTTAATTGAAATCATAAGCTAAAGAGGCCTCAACATGGATAAACATATCACATTAATAACATTTATATGTCTATAGCCGTATGCCCATAAATGATTCACTATTCTATTAGAATTATCTAGATGAAGACCCAAATTTGGGCTATGTATAAATGGGCATAGAGTCTACCTTAAACTTATAAATATGGGCAGCTGATCCAACATATTTTTCATTAGAAAAAACTTCAAAATTTTGGTTATGTTTGTGGATTTGAATTGTCTTTCTGATATTGACAATCTTACAAAGTTAGAAATCTCTTGAATGTACATTCTTAAAATAATAAAAAAAAATATATTTTAAAGGTGCTATATTTACAGGCTATCACAATTGAAGCAGAAGAACGTGCAGATGGGAGCAGACGAACTACTCGTTATGATATTGACATGACCAAGTGCATTTACTGTGGCTTCTGTCAAGAAGCCTGCCCCGTTGATGCGATCGTCGAGGTTTGCTTAAATCTGAATTATGATATTCATATCTTACGATTGAAATAGTTCTTTTATATCTTATCGTTAAGAAGAACGACTTGCTTCTTAATTGGTACAATTTGTAATTATTTTTTTGCTTCCACTTATTAAGAACTTCTAATGCAAAATGGACGCCTAAATTTCTAATATAAATGAATTGTTTATGAACGACATCATAGATTAGACGGACTTGGGGCCAATGATCTTCAGTTACTTTTTGTTGCGTTGGTTTTGGTTAGAACTTTCATACAGAGATGGAATGGGTTGGGTTGAATCATAATTTTTCTTGATATTGGTGGGTTGACTTGGGTCGTGCGTACAAATTTCGCCAGAGTTGGGTTGGGTCAAGAAAAGCTTTGATGTGGTTGGATTGCTAAAAACCCCTGACTCATTTCTACCTCTGTTCCCATACATGTCTTTTAAGAAACTTTTTTATTGAATTCCTCTCTTTCTCTTAAACAAATTCCTTCATTAAAGTTAAGATAGATTTGGTACGAATTCTAGCCAGGGTTGATTTAATAGTGTCAGAGTGACACATTCGGAAATTGCCTTTGGGCCTCTGTATACGTATTGTAAAAATGTATATTATTTAGGATTCCATATTAGGGTTGGCTGATTATAATCAAGCTTTTAAAATCGGATTTTAATCGACATTTTTAAAAAAAATCAACGATTGATTTAGATACATGGTTTACGCGGTTATGCAGGCAAAATATTTATGACGCGTATGCACGGGCGACTGATTTGTTGTGAACAATTCAAATGCGCGAATGGAATGAACCGCGCGCGTGTGTTACATAACATTACATTTTACATTTGTATAGTGTGTTGTAAATTCGAGGCTAATTAAATTACCATGATATTCTGATGAGGCTATTCTATATTCTAATATGCTAATGATATTCTACCAGTGTTATCCCTTGTTGAAATTTCTTGAAAAACATTAATGAAAATTCAATTTTAGTTTTTCATTGATTATAATCAAGATTTAATTATTTTCTATTAAAATCAGTTGCTTTGATTATAATAGAATAAAATCATAAGTCACCCAACCCTGTTCCATATGCATACTATTTAAAAAAAATTGACAAACGAATTTATATTTGTGCAAATATCTCATTATGTCAATTCCTAAACAACTCTTTGTTTGGATATTTTGAAAAAAAATTTGTTATTTTTCATATCATTGTAATTTTAACTCAATTGATTTTAGGGACCTAATTTCGAATACTCTACAGAAACACGAGAAGAACTCCTGTATAATAAAGAAAAACTTCTGTCAAATGGTGATAAGTGGGAAGCAGAAATCGCTGCCAATATTAAATCAGATTATTTGTATCGTTAGCTATTCTAAATAGAATTTCAATTTAGTTAGTAAACTCCATTGTCAATTGATGTTTGTTTCATTCCTGTTAAAAATGATTGTAATAAGTTAGTCGTATTTAATTCCTCTCATTACAGAATACTTCAAAAATACTGCAGTTTTTAACCAATAGGCATCATAAGATAAAATAGGTAAATTTATATTCTTCTAAATATTTAAGGCGACTCACTGATTAGTTGATGGAATAGCGTCATGACAAATGTACAAAAACAACTATAGCCAAAGAGAAGCTACATAAAAAGGCATGTAGATGTGCACATTTAGATTAGTATGCTTTTAATTAGTTACAGTAGGGCACTGTTATGAAATTGAAATCTTCTTCATGATCTACTTTCGATTCAAAATGCAAACTTTTGAATGTTTTTGAATTTATTAACTTTCTAAATTTGTATTTATTTTTACAGTTTTATCCACTTATAATTTGCAGTATGAATAAAAGATTGACTCAATTATTTTATTAAATTTGAAACACGGCAAGGTTTTTGATTATTTATTTTACTTGAGGAAATGGGTTGAAAGCAGATCTCATCGCAAAATGAAATTTGAATAATTTTAAGCAATACGCAATAGTAAAATAGCGTTAGGAAATATAATTAAATATGTAATACTTAGTTTTAGCAGAGTTTTATTAAGTCAATTTGAAATTGAAGTATTGCACTGTCTTCTGGATATAAAATAGTTGCTTGGTTCAACTTGCTTAAAGTTAGTATTATAGTTGTTGGTTTATATGAAAGCATGCATTGAATCAATTATTGAAATTTATTGTATAACAAAAATATCAGTTTCCTTTCTTTAAGGTTGAATTAAGCAAAATTCATTGACCTTTTTCCACTAGTGTTACTTTTACGTAACAAACTGATTAGTTGGCATTTGAATAATTTTATCCAAGCCTGTAAAAAATCTTGAAAGGTTTTTACATGGACACATCTATGGGATAGGCTCAGTTATTCAATGATGAAAATATGTGCGTATGCCTGAATTACATGTAAATAAATATTTATTTCATGAAAAATCAATTATTGTAAAAATCTTCAAAATTAGTAGGGGCATTTAAATTGAGAATAGACCTTATTTTAAATCCTGCATTAAGAATTGGAGCCCTAGTGTGATAGTCTGAAGATGCCATAATTTACAAGAGAAAATATCACCTAACCCTATTATTTAGTTAGATAATACATCAGAATTGCTTTCATAGATCCTCTCCACGGTTGCTTTCAATTTTATAAATTGTTTATTAGATATTTCAGTAGACGGTTTTTCTCAAGTTTTCCATTCAGCTTAGCAAATTTATTTCATGCAATTTACAGCATACTGTAGTGTAATCTAATGAGATCTTACTAAAATCATACATTACATTACATCTACAATCTCATCATTTTATTGGAATAAAGCATGTTGTAAATTGTATTAAATCTTAGTGTCAATTTATCAAGTTTATATACAAATCTCTGTCTACTAATTTCAAATAAAAGCATTGCAGATTTCCTTCTTATTTGTAATGGATTTATCTTTATAGTATATTCTTTCAATTTCTTCGGTTCGCATGTTTTTTCTATTTAGCAAATTGTTAACAAATTCCCATTTATTTTTTTGGGAAGAAAGACTTTGATACTGAAAACGGGAATAATTATTACTTGCTTTTCTTATAGCAATGTTACATAAATTTCGTGAAGATTTATAAGCATTATGATTTTCCAGTGTTTGGGAATTTAAGTATTTTTTCAATTTCTGTTTCTTTATTTCGATTAAATCGAGGCATTTAGAATCAATCCATGGTTTTGAAAAATTATTCTGAGTTTTTTTGGTATTTTCGGATGAAAGAATATATTTTTCTGGGCAGCATATATCCAAATAGAAAAGTAAAGTTTTTGTAAAATGTGATAGCATTTCATTAGGTGTTAATGATGAATATATCGAATTCCAGTTTTCGATTTTTAAATACTGTCGAAGTTTTTCGACATTTTCTGTTGATTTTTCTCGTATTTTTATCCAAGATTTAGAGGGTTTACAAACTTTTAGAATATTCGAATAAGTAGCTATAAGGCAGTGATCTGAGTATGGAAATTCAAAACAAAAATAATTATAAGACGAAGAATTTTCTGATATCATGAAATAGTCAATAAGCGTTTTACTATTAGCAGAAATTCTAGAAGGAATTTTTTTATTTATTAGTGAAATATTGAAAGTATTGAGAAAATTGCCAAGCTTACTTTTTTCGTTATTGTTTAGAAGATTTACATTCCAGTCTCCCATTACCATTATATTCGTGTTATAACTCAGAGCAGTAGAAAATTCATCTTCCATTTGTAAGAAAAAGTTATTTATATAAGTTTTATTTGGACAATAAGAGATATTTAATAATTGACTATTAAAATTTTTGTCTGGGTTTTGAATTTCAACCCAAAGACTTTCATAAGTTGAATCTTTTGCTATATCTGTCCTAAGTTTTGGTTTGAGTATTTTAGGTATTAAAAACATGACACCACCTCCTTTTGTCTTATTAAAATGAAAAGTTGGATTTCTGTCCTTTCTAAATATTTTAAATTTAGAGTTATCGATTGACCAGGACGAATTGTGATTATCATTTGTAAACCAGGTTTCAGTTATGCCCAGAATAAAGTTTGAATCCAGTTCAGAAATGAATTGTCTAAATTCCGAATTTTTTATTGAGAGATTCTGAAAATTTATGTGAATATATTTAAAAGAATTAGTTGAATGCATTATGTTTGATAATTCTGAGTATTCATAAATATTATCGGCTTTGGAAGGCCCGGGATTAATCTCGATGCCGGATATAAGTAACATTATTGTTAGTACTAGAATGTAGAATAAAGAATGTTTTGTTGTTTTAATGAAAATCCATTTTTTAAATATCTTGCATGCATTCATGCTGTTTCTTAAATTATGTTTACCATATTGAAAGTTATATATTCTATATATTCTTCAATATTTAATTTTATATACGTGTTTTTTGATATTTCCGCTATCATCTCTTTAATATGCATATCTATAAATATAGAATCTCTTATCTTATCATATTTATATTTTAGTACAGGGTTGAAAAGAATATCAGCTAATTTTAAATATTTGTTTGCTTAATGATTATCTGAATAGAAACATAATCACCAATATGTCGCTAAACGCATCGGCACGTTATAGAATAGCATTTTATGATCAAAAATGAAGAAGTTTTAAATGTTGAAGTACTTATGGAAGTTGAACATATCGATATAGAAAATATAGTCATAACATTGCATTTAAAAACAAATTGAATGCTAAATTATTAAAATTAAAAAAATCAACAAAATTTCACTTAAAATTTATAAAGATGTCACTCTAAAGGTAGTATCTATAAAAAGCTATCAGATAAATTCAATCATTTCATGGCAAATATGTGAATCAAACATCGCAATTGATTATATAACATTCATTAAGGACACTATGAAACAGAACGTATTTCACTTCAGGCTTTCATATGATAGTAAAAGTATTTCCAAATGTACAGTTGATTATAAAACTGCAAGAATTACTTATTCTGCAACTAACAACCTGTTGTTAGAATTCAATGGTGAGCTCTATGTTCAACAAATTCGACTAGCCATGAGAATCTCGTTAAGCCAAGAACTGGCAAATATATATTTATTTAGTATTGAACAACAATTTCACAATAAAAATATAAAATGCATATATCATGCAAAATACATGAATGATATCTTTGGTCTAATAAAAAATAATCAAGAATAGAGAAATTAATAAATAAATTTAACAGTTCAGATGAAAAAATTCAATTTTCAATGGAAGAGGAATATAGCAACTCATTTCATTTTCTAAATGTCAAAATTATGGGAAAATGGAAATTTATTGTAAATACTTCTAGAAAACTGAGGGGCATCAATCTTGTTTAGAATTCCATAGCAATATCTCCAATTTGTTATAAACTATTACTTATCCCCAGTGCATTCGCCTGTGGCGAAGCATATGTTGAACAAACTTCCTTAACTCATTAGTGAACTCCAGTAGTGACCCTCTAGATTGTTCTTCTACGTATTTCTTTAGCCCTAGTGCTTCTGCTTCTACAGTTTCCTCCACACTTAGCAGTCCTTTCCCTCCTTTTTGCCTTGCGATGTACAACCTATCAAAATCTCCATTTAAGTTGAATGCTCTCTCTGGTGCTATTATCTTCCTTGTCTCCCTGTCTAGCTCCCTAAGTTCGTTCTTGTTCCCCTAACTATTCCTGCCGAATATCTCAACACTGGTATCTCCCATGTATTACTTGCTTTTATACTGTTCTGCCAATTCAATGCTGACAAATATTGAACACCTACACAAACATTTACACAAACATTGATTTTTATTATTATAAAATATGTTCTTTAGCTTTGTAGCTGGATTTGTTTAAATTTTATTTTATCTGTTAATTTTTGGCAAGTAAATTGCTTTTTAACTCTAATTGTAATAATTATTATTATTATCATTATTATTAAGATGCAATTGATATATTTGTAAATACTTTAAGTATTAATATTTTTCGTTTATGCTTTTGTTTTGTCGATCTTGTTAAAGATAAAAGAAAACACCGCTGTATCAAATGTTCAGCAACCTGGAAACTATACTGCGTTCTCCTCTGAAGAAGAAATTCCAACATTTTCTGATGCTTGTGTCCAGTCTTCTTCAGCAAATCTATAATCTGGAGAAATTTCTACTTTTACTGCTACTTCTCCAGTTACTCGTTCCTCCAGCATTCGTCACAATCTTACACCATGTCGAAATTAATCTTTTAGACATCTTTCAGTTGCTCAAACCGAAATCGAAATCTAACTACGTCAAGTCTATCAAATCTAAAAGTACTACGCTTGGTTACAGCATGACACTGATCCTAAAATATTTAATCCCAACCCAAATTATTTCGTTAATTTCATAAAAAACCGGTTAGGTAGAAGGGGCGGACTCATTATATTAGCTTCAGTGTTTAAAGCCCAAGTGTACATTGGAATTTGAATCAAACCGCGATATATTTCAATGACTCTGGATAGAAGTTATATTTCTTGAACATATATTCCACAAAACTAATTAACATAACATACAATCCAAATAAGTATTATCCTATTGACTATTTAAATTTTAAGGCGAATGAAATTTCTGAAATAAATTACCACTGTTATTCTATAAATATATTTAGTCACATAAATTATTTTAATAATCTTAAAAAAATCGTTAATGGAAGTAGTTAAGATGGGCAGAAGGAGGCCCCATTGGGACACCTTGTAGTTCTCGTAACACCCGTGGCTATTTGCCATGTGGAAATGAAGCGATTCTATTGGACGCCATCTAGCGACAAAATATTTTTGACAAAACTTAATTGAACAAATTAATTTTTTGACAAAGTTTCTATTTTTGATTTCTAGGATTTAGGCAAAGTGATATAATTGAAGGTGATAAATGTTTTTGATAAAACTAAATTGAGCGAATTAATTTTTTGACAAAGTCTTTAATTGTTAGGCAAACTGACCTACTTACTTCTGTTAATATACATGTTC
>CABFPE010000320.1:457108-496021 GCA_900660155.1 Hofstenia miamia | reverse complement strand
TATATATATATATGAAATTTATATATATATATATATGTCACTATAATCACTTTATGAAATTTATGTATATATATATATGTCACTATAATCACTTTATGAAATTTATGTATATATAAGAATTTTTGTATTTCCGGTATGGTTGTTTTTCCAGCTCAGTATATCAGCCGTTGCTTATCATTGATAGGGAAACACAGTGAAGTAGGCTTATTTAATTAACTTTCAAGTTATCTAATAACAAATAATGACCTTCGCCCAAGCGAGATTTAACCAAAGTTAATTTGTGAACATAAAGAAATAGCCAAAACCCTGACTCTTAAAAGAAGATGTAAGAAAGCTTTATTAGATAAGTATTGGGTTGGAAAGGAAGTTCCTGCGGTTTTCAATAAACATGACTAATTGAAATAGTTTATGTGCGGTTTGTCAACATCTGTTTTGCGCTGTACATAACTTGGCACGTAATCAACAGACAGTTCAATTCATTCAATTTGATTCGCATTAACACTGCTAGCTCATTATTATCTTGCCATATTATTGTTGCATCAATAAAATGTCGCTTTCAAGAGTGGCCTGACAGTCGCCAATTCACAGCGCAAATTGTGCGCAGCATTTGGTGAAGATTTGGTATCGGAACAAACGGCTGGTCAGTCATCTGAAGTTGATAACAAGCTGCGGGAACTGGTCGAGAGTGATCCTCACAAAACGTCGCGCGAATTAGATGAAGCAATAGGCGTATCACATACAACTGTGATAACCCACTTGCACTCAATTGGCAAAGTCTCGAAGCTTGATCAGTGGGTACCCCATCAATTGAGTGATACACAGCGCCAACTTCGGGTGGAGGCGGCAGCTTCTCTGCTGTCGTGCAGCCGCAGGACAGATTGGCTGAACACAATAATCAATGGTGACGCTCATGGACTGATGCCGATAGTCGCCATTCAAGCACAGCAAAAGCCGAAATGCACCAGAGGAAGGTTATGCTCAATGTGTGGTGGTACTCAAATTGTCTATTGGGAACTGCTTCCCAATAACGTCACAATCACCAGACAGGTGTATTGCACACAATTGGATCGTCTGACCACTTCCATCGCTCAAAATCGACCAAACGTGAGACATGTGCGTTTCTTCACACGCTCGACCCCAAACTGCCAGAAGCACTCGTGAGAATTTGCTGGAGTTAGGCTGGGAAATTCTGGTGCACCCACCATACAGCTCAGATTTGGCTCCTTCTGACTATCATCTTTTTCGGTCTCTCTGTAATGATATGGTTGGAAAAACTTTCGAAGATGATGAACAGCTGAAAGTGTACCTGTCAGACTTTCTTTAACACAAAACCTGCCAATTTCGAATATGATGGTATCCATAAGTTGCCTGATAAATGGCGTGCTTGTCTTAACTCTGACGGCAACTATTTCACTTAGTAATGGTTATTCATGTTGTGAAATAATTACCATAAATGGATGCAATATATACTTAATTAAATTATTTAAATTAATTTAAATATTAAAAAGCGCACGAACTTTCTTTCCAACCCAATAGATACAGCGAATAAAAGACGATAAATTTTAGATTTAGAAGAATTCAGATACGAACAATACGACCAATAATGAAAAGCGTTAAGTTAGTAGGACATACAGAAAATCTGTAGGAAAGATGATAGGAACTGAACAGTGCGGATTTGAGAAAGTTTTAGAGAATTTTTCTGCTTTTTATCAAATGTTTTGAACCAAGGAAGGGTAATGGAAATCAAAATAAAAAGATCTGAAAGGAAATTAGGCGAATAGTTGTGGAGGACAAAAAATAACCTCATATAACCTTGACCTAGTTGATAAGACCTTTAAACGATGTGTAATCGATAAACAAGGCCAATGTTCCAAAGGGTCAGTAATACATACTGGCAACCAAAACCCATTTCTTCACATTAAAATTTGCCAATTTCGATTTTAAGGGTATCATGATGACGTTATCTTCAATACGCATGTGCATATGAGATTTTGGAGCCAAATGAAAAAAACTGTGGTCAGTTACTCAGAATAACCTATATTTTCCAAATTTTAGTACAACAATGAACATAATGGTAAGTCCCACCCGTAATATAAATACGGTTATGCAAACAGAGGTCTATAAATTTTACATATTTCAGAAGAAAACAACTTACAGTATGCTTTTTTGAATAAGATGGCCAAGATAAAAGTGGCTTGTAAATAATTTGTCGATTAGCTGGAATATCCTTTGATCCACTTTTCTAAATTAAAAAAATAGGATATAAAGCAAAAATATCAAGATCTTTATATATTCATAAATAAGCAAGACATGAACTGTAGAATGCGAACCTTTGTAACAAATGAAGAAAACTGAACTTTAGATTCAAAATAATCATGATCATTACTAAACGATTCACATGCATTCATTCCAGCGAATGTATCAGCAACTGAATCAATGTCAACTTCCACTTCATCATAGTAGAAATCCTCTTCGTGATCAGATATTCCTGAATCCAACTTTGGACTAAAGTTCATGATTCAAAAAATTAATCTAAAATGAGAATATAACCTTAAGTGAACTGTTCTGACATGTTTCTCAATTGCAGAATTTGTGCTGCAAGTTACAGAGCATCTCGGCCATGTACACTTATACATCTTACGTGTTCCTGATAATTTGCGTTTCCTCAAAACTGCTGGTTCATCATCAAAGGCAAATAGACCTTCATTTATATCTATACCATCATCAATAGAAGGAGAAGTAGAAATGCCACAATCCTCAATATCCATTCTGTCATCTTTTGAATCAAATGAAATAGAGCTAGAGGAAAGCTTAGAAAGGATATATGCAGCTTCATTGCTGTCAATGCTCTCCGAATTCCTAAATAACTAGTAAATATTATTTGATGTATTGAAAACATACCTTTTCTCAAAGGAATTTTTATTGCGGCGACAAAATTGAGGTGCTACTTGAGACGAACTGGTAGAAATACTTCTAAAACGCTCACGCTTGCGATTTTGTGAAGGAGGAATGAGAAACAACAGAAAGGCTTGCAATTCTATAGGAAATTTCCCTCCTTGCAGAATAGTATAGCAATCAGTAAGTGGATTACAAAACGAACTTTCTCTGTGCTTTAAGACAGTTCCATTACACAAAGTTCCCCTATCATTAAACCAGTACACCTTCTGCCCCTTTTTTAGGTGTGCCTCTTCTGAATTTGATCTATCAGTTTGAGCAATGTCCTTTAATGATATGTCTTGAAGACGATTATCTTCTTCAAATAAAACTGAACACATCTTTTCACCATTAGCGTTGACACTAACTGATTGAACAGCAGCTGGATGATATAATCCATCCAAATTAGATCGACATGGAAGACGAGCACCAATATGAACATCCATTATAAAAACTGAAAGAAAGATTTATTATATGCATAGAATAAAACATACAAACGTTTTCCACATAAACTACACAATTGCCGTTTTTAGGGTTTCAATGGCAAGCTAAGCAAATAGATAATGCCCTTAAAAGAGGAAATTAACAGTAATTAATTTATTTAGACTGACAGAAAGGCTTAATTAATACTAAATTAGTAAGGAATAAGAATAATATTTTGATTTTAACCACACACGCGTAGAGTGGGTTATGAAAGAAAAACAAAGAAGTTCAAATACATCTTTATACAAATGCGATTGATCATTGTATTAGCTAAGAAAGACACTATAAGAAATACAATCTAGCAAAAAATCTACAGGTAAGCAATGGTAATTCATTAAACTCTTAGAAATATAGCCAATAAAATTTCATTGTTTTTTTAGTGTCGTCTAATTTGTAATGGGAAGATTTGTCCATTATAAAAATTTAAGCAATAATGGTTTGATACTATCTGATTTGGTATATTTTAAATATTGAATATTATATTTTAATACGAAAGGAAAACATTAATTTGACATTTCAAGAATTTTGGCAGGTCCCAATTTTTGTTTGCAATAGATTTGAAAATCCTAGCAAATCAGTAATGATATTTAGAGATCTCACTTTGAGTCAAGTTGAAGCCATGTATTTCAAGCCTATGTATTCATACTTTGAGTATATTCTTGAAGAAAATATCTGTTAAATATAACTGCAAAATAAGCAATATTTCAAATACAATTATTGAAGAAATAAAATATAATAGTTATTTTGTGCTGTATTTACTAGTGGTCTGAGTGAGAGATGCAACTAATGTGAGCTAGAAAGCTGCAGTACTATTTTACTAAAGGAAATGAAATATGTAAATTGGCAAAACTGCAAAATTGATTGCCTTAGAATCATGTGAAAATGATTTACATATGCCTAGGCTCAAAAAAAATTACACTTCTTTTTAATTATAGCTTTGTGAAGAACTGACACTATGTTTACAAAGCTAAACAGACAAAATGCCATTATTCCTTTCAAATTCATTTGTACTTAATTGGTTCTTACACTATATGCTTCAAATACATTTTAAAAATACCTACATGAAAATGATTTTATTAGACTAGAAACAAATGATAAAAATTCAATGTAGAATATCAGTAACCCCTCCTATTAGATAATCCTAACCACATCACTGATTGCAGCATAATGGATTCTTTTCCAGGTTTTAAGAAATAATGAGGATTAAATTATTATTGTAGAAAAAATTTACATGCTTATAACCAAAGTTTGCATCCTGCCTAATGAAATGCACTTAATCAGTTATGCAGTAGGGTGGCTCAAAAACAAAAATTTTGGAAATCTGATTGTTCTTTGTGTGGAAAATGGTAAAAACACTACATGAACATTTTGGAAAATTGGACTAAATTTAGAGGTTCCCCAGACCTGTTGAGATTTATACCTGGCGAAAATGCATAATAATAAAAGTAACTGGGAAATGACAGTGTTTTTTCAAAGTTTTTAGATTTTTACAATTTTAACTTTTTCCACAGTTTCCACTCAGGTTTTTATTAATTCATGGGATTATAAATGATATTTTCTGATCATTTCAATACAATCTAATGAAATTTAGAGGTTTCACAAGATGATTACTTCATATTTACCCCATTGCAAATGAAGGAAATTCAATAATTTGAGAGTTAAGAATAACTGACATTTTTGCTTTTTCAAGTTATTCTTATAAAACTGAAGGAAAACTATAATAGATTCAAGATTTCATAATATTTATTTCATTGATAGGCATTTAAATGTGCAATAATTACAGGCAACATGTAAAAGAAAATATGTAATAGTTATTTTAGAGCATAATTTGCAGAACTAGAATTCACTTTATTAATTTTATTAAACTTCCATAAAACTGAACAACATGTACAAAATATATAATTTTTGGGTGATGAATTCTAGGTAAGGGATAATTTTGCTTTGACTCAAATATCAATACTCACTCTCTTGAATTAAAATTATATTTAATAAATCCTTCCCTGGTTTGCTGCACTCTTGGGAGCTTGTCTCATTTAAAACCTTCATGGCCCTTTTAACAACATTGGTTGAAAAAGGATATTTATCAACTTTGAGTAAATGCTTGGTTGAAATATTGCTTTCAAGCTGAAGATTAGAGATGGCAGGAGGCTGTGTTACATCTATTTATTGCCATGATACAGTATCATGGTAATTCTTGCAGTCAAAATTAAGCTCTTGAATTCTAAATTTCAAACATTAGCAGATGATATATTTAAAAGAGTTTACTTGATTCTCCTCCAAGTTTGATTATTAGACTTTCATCTTCCAGCATGGAAAGGAGAACATTTTCATTATGAGGAAAATATGCATTCTTTTGCAGAACTGAAGCAACAATTTTTTTGTGCTCTCAGAATTTTGTTTTACCTGTTGTATATCTTTTAGCAAAGAAGTTGAAAGAAGTGCATCTCCACTGTTTGAGACTCCAAGTTTATTGCAATCTTTGGCAAAATACAGCAGATTCTTCAATGTAGTTAACTTATCCTTTTTTTGTCACTTTTAGTTGTTCACAATGTATCTGCTCTCATTTGCAAAAAAATTTCTTCATAGAAGTTTGAGATGGTTGATACATTTCATCATTTGTGTTTTTTTCATTATTTATCAGATTTGCCACTTGCTAAGACAATTTCTGTGATGAATGCAAGCATTTTTTTCCATTTTCTCTCTTGTTAATTTCACCCATTTTCCTTACATCAAAAGAACCTCTGAACATTTTTCAACAGGGATCTTTGAATTGCCAAAAATGGCTGCTTCATTTGTGGGACTTGCCTGTCATTTGCACAATTCAAATTTGATACATTTACAATCAGTGACACCAAATAATCATTTTGTGTCATTTAAAAATTTGTACTTTTAGAATGGGTTTCATATGATATTTTGATATTTCTGATCATAATTTTGCAGCTGTATAACTATTTATTGGATACTCTCAGTCAGGTCTATAGCCACAGGGGTGCAAGGGGGAGCATTGCACCTCAAAATGAAGATGACTGCACCCCCAAACTAAATCAAATACAATCTGCTGTTGAGTGTTGCTAAACCACATATTCTTGAAGAATCAAAACTGAATTGGAAAAGAACTATTACTAGCTCCAATGTTCATGTAGAGAAGACTAATTTATCCATTTTGCTAATGTGGCAGACATATTCTACCTGGGTTTTCTGCAACTTAGTCTTAGGAACTAAAGATTTTCTTTCTTTAAAAAATTCTGAATTGTATTATGATGCAAAACAAAATTTTCTGCAAATATTCTTCATATCAGCACCATCAAATTAAAACACTCAAGAGACGAAATCTGAATAGAGCCATCTTGTTTATAACTCAAAATAATTATATAAATGAAAATTTTTGCAAGTTATACTGAATGATATATGTTTTATGATAATGTGAAGTATTTATATATATATATATATATATATATATATATATGTATATTTATGCTAAGTATGATGTGCTTACACTAGGTAAACCCCAAAAAATAGATCTTTTTGCTCTGTACCCAATCCTATGCTGGGTACAAAAAATGTATGGGAAAATTTGGTATATAACCTACATTGTCAAAATTTTGCATGGTGATACCTAGGCCTATTTTAAACACAAATTAGCTACATTTTTTGAAAAAATTTAATTTCACTTAAAACTGGAGGCCACTTACAGTGGGTACAGGTTTTTCTATGCTAAGTACAAATCCCATACTACCCAGCATAAATATATATATATATAAATATATATATATATTAATGTCATATATGTAATTTCAGATATTGAATAAGGGCTGATCATCTAACAGCTGTTTCCAACACAAAAATTTTATTCAATACCTACCTTGGACTCCATAATGGTCAAGCTTACACCTCCTGCTCTCCCATTCAACCCCACCTGAGTTCAATTACAATGGTGGAAGACATACTTCATGGATGGCTTGTCAACAATAGTATCATAGTGTAGAGTTGCTCAGGGATTTTGTTGAATTTATTCTTTCTATTATATCTTTGTATTATTACGTCACCATGATGTATCAATTAATTTTGATCTTAGTTTGTTATTGTTAATTGATGTCCCCTCGTTGGTGCTTTTATTTTGCTCAAATTTAATTTTGCAAGGGAATTTAAGATTTATCATGTTAAACTACGTTGCTATCAAAAAGTTGTAAACAAAGGCAGGTAATGATAACAATTTTTGTATATAAACTGAGACAACTGTAGCAAATGTTCAATAGACTTTGTCTACTCTTAGCTGCCGTCTTTACCTTTGTATTTCTTATTTATTTATTATTTTAAATGAAACTTATTGCTTAAGTCGGCGACAATTCGGGAGTGCTTTCACGAGCACGGGGCGACACGTTGCTTCTGGGGGTCTTCTACTACCCAGTCCGAATTGTGGTTCATTAAGTTACGTATACAGTTATGTATAAGGAAATAATAAATCTCTCGTTCGTATTTCAACACGTACACGCACTTATAAAACCTTACACTGTGAATTATTCATCTTGGTTCTTACCTAAAAGCAGTTCTGTTACTCGGATGAATTACCAATGTTAGATCTATATGCTATAAGTTCTCTGTTAACCTGTTTCTTGGAATCGTGGCTGTTCAGTAAATGCTATCCAAACCTTTTGTGGAGTCAATTAAGTTTCTAGTTAAGTTTCCCTACCAGCCACCGATTCTACAATAGAGGATGCTCACAAACTCACATTTCTTTGATTTCAAGCTGGTGCAGAGCTTCTCTTATTGTTAGAGCAAGCTGTTGATTTTAGGGCAGCCATCACAATTCTTGATGAAAATTTCAACACACTAACCTAGGTATTGTATTCAAGACATCAACTTTTGAAATGCAAACAGAGACTAGACAAGGTCCTCAGTGACTTTGTAAGGAAGCTCAAGATAATGTTGGAAAATTGTGATTGTGTGAATCTAATGGCTTGAGAACACAAAAATCTTCTTTTGTGGGATGCTTTGGTTAACAGTGTACACCCTGACCCCAAGCCCTGCAACTAGAGAACAATAAGTGAGTCTGTCTAATTATTTTGCTGTTGCTTATGGTCATCTCAGGCAGAGACAGTTCAGGTTGGTCAAGTTGCCAGTGTTACAGCAGAGGAATAACTGAGATTGTATATTAACCTAGATAATAAGTTGTGAGATACATAGTGCAGCACCACATGAACAAGTTTCCAAACCTCCCCTGTTGAACATCACTTTGGTGTGTTGCCATGTAAATTGGTTATTTTGAATATTTGTTTCTTTCTTGGAATCTAAACCATTACTTGTTACAAAGATAAATTACCAATGTTTCTTGCTTATCTGGAATTAGTTAGAATCATGGTTACTCTAGTTAATGTTCACCTAGGCAACCTTTGCCTTGACATTAAGTTCTATGGTACAGTTCACAATATAGTCAACCCAGTGATTCTACATGGTGACCCTGACATGATCCTGAATGGTTGTCAAGTTAGGAAGAATTTCCTCATGATCTGCTATCAGATTCATTTGGTAGGAAAGCCAATGCTGTAAGGCCTAAAGTTGGTTCTTAACTTGTTTTGTTATTTGCTGTTCTTATTTTGTTTCTATCTTCTACATTTTTGCACTTAAGTACATGTTGGATTCATGCCAAAACCCCTGTGAGTTTGCCTACCATGTTGCCTAACTGTCTACATTTTAGTGCTTTTTGTTGCTCTTATTTCTTTGGAAGTTCTCCCAAGTTGTTATGGAACCTTTTTGCCTTATGTATGGGTTGTTTTATTGATCCTAGTGTTTGTTCTATTGTTGAGACTCCTGTGTGGAGCTCCCAAAGTGCAAGCATTGATAGCTAAGATGCTACTCCTTGCACTGTTTTACCTCTAGCCAATGCCCCACTGATCCCTTCTTGGCCCACCACTCTGAGAAGAGCTTCTGTTCTTGTCTGGGGCCATCAGCAATCAGAACTGGAGCATTTAAGAGGTTCCTTGTCTAACCAATTTGAGTTGCAGAGAGAGGACCAGCAGCACATTAAAGCATTACAAATAGAGTAGTTGTACAGCAATCTGCAGCATCAGTGATTGGAACAGAAAATCCACTAAGCTATTACTTCCTTACAAGTCCAAATTCAAAGTCTCAATGCAAAAACATCAGCCCCCAGTCCCATTTTTAACTGTGGTGAATACATAACAGAGAATCCTCAATGATGTGCTATCCACTTTCAGCAAAAGTTTACTACTAAAGTGACCCAAATTATGTTGCAACATTGTGCTTGCTCATTTTCTTTTAGTTGTTCTTCTTTGAATACCACCTCAGTAACCAGTACTGCCACTTTTACACAGTCCACTTTAATGCCTGTATCAACATTAGTTACTGTTGTCATCCCCTCTAGTCATGGTGAGGTGTTATCTCTGCTGTCTCCTCTGTTGGTTAGAAATGTTTGAACTCTGGTATCTCCCTGCTCAGTGCCTGTGATTGCCACTTCTTCACTGGTGACAGCCAAACAAGTGACATCCAGCCCTGCCAGCCCAAGTGTGTCAGACAAGTCTGCAGAGGATAGCCAGCCTCAGTTCACCCAGTCAATACTTCCACGTGGCCTGAGCAACAATTATCACTTCCACAAGCAATCCATCTTACCAAAGTTAACTGGGCAAATCAACAAAGTATCACAGTCTTTCAATGAATGGTTTTTCTCTTCAAAATCACAGTGAAGCAATATCACATTAGCAAGGAGAGCACCATCATTTACTTTCTTCTGTACCTTCAAGGATTAGCATACAATCAGTACATGATGCTTGATTGAGAAACTAAAACTGATTATCAGCTGCTTATGGGTTACTTTGAAGATCATAATTTTGCCCCACACATCAGGCAACAATATAAGACTCTTCTATGCAAAATGTCTTTAAACAAAGGGACAATGTGCAAAATTACATCANTTTTTAACTGTGGTGAATACATAACAGAGAATCCTCAATGATGTGCTATCCACTTTCAGCAAAAGTTTACTACTAAAGTGACCCAAATTATGTTGCAACATTGTGCTTGCTCATTTTCTTTTAGTTGTTCTTCTTTGAATACCACCTCAGTAACCAGTACTGCCACTTTTACACAGTCCACTTTAATGCCTGTATCAACATTAGTTACTGTTGTCATCCCCTCTAGTCATGGTGAGGTGTTATCTCTGCTGTCTCCTCTGTTGGTTAGAAATGTTTGAACTCTGGTATCTCCCTGCTCAGTGCCTGTGATTGCCACTTCTTCACTGGTGACAGCCAAACAAGTGACATCCAGCCCTGCCAGCCCAAGTGTGTCAGACAAGTCTGCAGAGGATAGCCAGCCTCAGTTCACCCAGTCAATACTTCCACGTGGCCTGAGCAACAATTATCACTTCCACAAGCAATCCATCTTACCAAAGTTAACTGGGCAAATCAACAAAGTATCACAGTCTTTCAATGAATGGTTTTTCTCTTCAAAATCACAGTGAAGCAATATCACATTAGCAAGGAGAGCACCATCATTTACTTTCTTCTGTACCTTCAAGGATTAGCATACAATCAGTACATGATGCTTGATTGAGAAACTAAAACTGATTATCAGCTGCTTATGGGTTACTTTGAAGATCATAATTTTGCCCCACACATCAGGCAACAATATAAGACTCTTCTATGCAAAATGTCTTTAAACAAAGGGACAATGTGCAAAATTACATCATGCAGGTAGAGCAACTGTTCTGTCTTAGTAAGCTCTCAGCCAAGTACTCTTGCCATGATCTTTTTTCATGCATCTGTCAAGGGTTCCCCTCTAATCTTCAGAGCTAGCTTGAACTGAAATGCAATCTTGAGGATGATTTGCACATGCACATCAGGAAGGTGAGATAAAAGAGAAAAGTTCTGTCAAGAAGGAGCCTCCCAAGTCAGGAGGATCAATGACCAACAAGAAACTTGAAACCAAAGTTCAGTGTTATTAGTGTGGCCAGAAAGGGCACCTGATAAATAAATGTAATGTAGTAATTCATATAATTGCCAAAAGCAATAGATTTCTTATAGAGGAGTCTGAAACCCTAATCAATGCCTTAAATGTGGATGATGAAGTTAGTTTGTTTATTTCAAACTAATGGGAGCACTGCCAGGACCAGGGAGGAGCAAGAGGAGTTAGAAAACATCAAACAAGAACTGAAAAAGATCCCCAGTCTCAACATTCTGGATTACAACAAAGAGTTTATCATTGATTGTGACGCCAGCACCATTGCCATCAGTGGGGTCCTGGAATTGAGAGCCCCATACAATACTTCAGCCAGAAGTTAAAACCATCTGAAATGAACTACAATGCTACCAAGTGTGAGATGCTCACTCTCATTGAGTCTCTCAAAAAGTTCAGATATTTTATACTGACTACTCTAGTGGTACTAGATAACTCAAGTAATAAGTAGTGTAGAGTCACTCAGGGACTACTTTTTGATTTTATTATTTTGGCACTCTGAAATTAGTGCTATGTCTTTTTGACGTCCTGATTTCATGATTTGTTGCTACCTATCTGTATCAATTTCTTTTAAATCAACTATTTGTATTTTTGAGCGTAGTTATTTGATAGTGTTAGTATTTGTACACTTGATTCAAATTACATGTGATTGCTTGTTTTTAACTTTGTGCGGGAAATTGTGTTTTGTAACTGTAAACAATATCCAGGTAATAATCTACAGATTTTGTAATAAATATCTGAGTTTACTGTAGCAAAGCACACAATAAATTTAGCTTCCATCAACTGTGTTCAGCCCTTTTCATTTAATTATCTATTAACCCATTTTAGATTCATTGTCAAAGATTTGGTAATGATAACTATTGCTTTAGACCAGTGACAATTCAGGAGGAAACTTTACCATCGTAGAAGCTGTGTAAAAAAGCGGAGGTTTAAAATCTAAACTAACCTAATAACCTGTTCCATAAAGCTGGATTTTTAACAAGTGGCCTGAAAATATAGGTATTTTGTACTTATCAACAAAAAAAGAAAATTTAGATTTAACAAAAACTTTGGCAAAGTTACTTTGCGCGCTTTTGCAACTGCAAAATTGTCAATTAGTTTTTTGAAGTTAACCTTGTTAAAATCACTTTCAATGCAACGAAGTGACCGCACACCAAGACGCTGTTGACACATTGTCGATCATTTTACATCTTTAGTTCCTTTGAGTTGCAAAAACGAGCGTTCTCCTGAACAATTGATTGGCATCAGGTATAAGTAGATCAGTAGTGCTAGTTCAGTATTTGAAAACGCTTGATAGACACCAGTGATGTGCAGCATTTGAAACATCTTCTGAGCACTTGATCCCTCACCTTAGTCATTGTGTCTCTGTTCTTTATACCAGCACATAAATTGTCGAAATTCTGCTGGAAAATCAGAGCACAGATCTTTTGAATACACAGTAACTAATCCTTTAACAGCAACATCAATATCGTCCTCAGACATGGAATCATACTCAGTCAGAACACCAACCTCCGCAGCACAAAAGAATAAGCTTCAATAAGTTTCTGTAAACATTAATCTGAAAAGTAGAAATGCAACATAAGTCTTCTATAAAGTTTGTGCAATGATAATGAAGAATAAAAAAATGTATAACACAAATAAATAAATAAATCAACCAGACAATAAATTCTGGAAACACTTCAGCACTACCTGAAAACAAAGAGTGGAAAATATTTAACACCCAAAAAGCATTGAAGATCACAATATGCAACTGTCACACATATAGTAGTTCTCCTGTATAGCTAAGAAATAAATATTTTTCAGCCACTTTGATTTCCTTTGAGAAAGAAAGCTGTTTAAATTAACGACTCAATATTGACTGTCGGACGTACTTTCACCACAAGAAGTGCGTAATGATTACCACATTTGACTAGATATGTATGAGAGACGATAAAAAATAATAATACTCACTCCCCAATTTTTTTATGACCTAAATTTTTGGCCTGGATTTTTGGCTGGCTCTAAGGTGCTTATTGTTGTGCTTAATATGTACTATGTAATTGTATTGAAAATTTTTTATGTATATACATGTATATATATATATATATATATATATAAGCTTGTTAAGTATGAGATTTTTATGAAGCAAACATTATTAAAAGTTACCGCAGTCTATCAAAGTTTAATGAAAACAAGGTATGTGGTTATGCGAAAAAATGAATTAAATAAGTCACTTAAAACTTCATGAATGACCTGAAATCTAGTCTACATAGCAACTACAAGCGAATTTATGCATACTTTTCCAACAAATTCAATATTTTCAAAAACAGTCCAAACTTTATTGCAATTCTGAAATTTAAAAAGCAAAAATGTAGATTAGGACTAGAATAGCAAAATTGGAATCTTTTAACCCTTCTCATAATTCCTATTATTTTGTAATTCCACAATAATTGTAATCAATATATTTTGAAAATCAGAGATAGAATTATCTAAACGAATTTTAACCTGATTAAACGGCTCCTGCAGACTTAACCGCTTTTAAGGATATAACATATTATTCAGGTTCATAATTGATTTCAGATCTTTGCTTCTGAGGATAACAAGTTTTGTTTAAGTAGTATCGAATGTTTGTAGTTCTTAGAGTGTGAAACTCTGCTTAATAATGATTTATGAAATAACAAAAATTATGATATTACATGGAAGTTTGAGCTATGCACTCATTGGGTTAAATGGGCCTTTCTTCGCTTGCGCGTGGTGTATTATAGCAATTTTCTTAGTAATTTTTTGTTTGCTATGCCAGACAAAAGACAAATGTATAAAAGTAAGCTGTCAATACTTTATGTGTTGAAGCGCGATTTATAAAGGTTAACGCATGAAAAGACCACTAAGTGAATAATGAGCGCATATGGATTAAGACATTATTCCCAAACGTATGAGGTCATCCCATAAGTTCAGTCCGAATTTTGAAAAAAGAAAACAAGTGACCAAGTGTTATATTTTATTAAAGATTCATTCATCAATTGGCTGCGACTGATTATATATTTCTCATTCCATCAATTAACAAGCTTATTAATTCCATTATTGCAAAATTCTTTTGGTTTAGATTCTAAGAAACTAACAAACAACATGTTTAGCGTCTCCATCCGTTACAAAACCTTTTTCAAAAGATTTGTAATACGGGTGAGGAATTTTCTGCCAACCAAGCTTTTGTGACCCAGTTGGGGTCGAGCATAGGCTTATAAAAATCGTAAAATTCACGAGGCGCTCATCTTCCAAGGTTAAGAACTTTTACAAATTGTTGAATATGATGATAACAGTTGAATGGTTTGAATCAAGCTTTCTTGCCAATTACTCAACTGATACAATAAGATATTACAATGGCTGCAATTTTGAATTGGATCGAATCTCGGGTTGGTTCGGATCGGATCGAATCGGATCGGATACCGATCGGATACATATCTGTTTCGGATCTAAAAATTGTGTATATTGTACATTTTACACATTACGCACATTTTTACATTGAATGCCCCTTTATGTGTGTTAATAATCTCAATCTAAGGGAAATTTTATAATTTATTTTTATTTTTCATAAACAGGTTCCATGTTATTTTTTCCATGAACTTTTAAAATTGGTGACGAATATATCAAATTCGAAATTGCGATTCATGTTAGCCCTCACATAAAGATAAAATTGTAAGGAAACCAAAAGCATTTGCTTGTATAAACTTGTAAATGGAGAAGCAGGACAAACACAAAGAAGCAAGTGGAATACCTTAGTTGCTTTGCAAACACCGCCAAACTTTAATAATACTAATATAATAATTATAAAATTATCATGTAATGTGCACTATAAGCAAATTGCAATGCCAAAATTAACCTAGTTATTATATCACTAATACAAAATTTTTCATAGAGCCATACCTTTGGCTTAGCAATAATAGGGTATTGAATTATTTAAATTGAAATTTGTAATCCAAACTAGCATCCAATTTCAATGAAAATGAAAATTCACAATTTATATTTAAATTTCAAACTCAGGTTGAAAACATGATTTTTCCTATCGCTTATTTTAATACACTCTAATACAATTTCATTAATGTCTTGCAATATAAATTTAGGGTTTGTTTTTTAATTTGCCATTGTTTGCGCTATTCTTGTTTCATCGCCTTAGCTGCAATTTTGAAGTAAGTTTTATCTTGTTGTTTGAAACAACTTCAATTCTCAGTTCATATTAACATTACAAAATGGTGATTTTTGGATTTCGACATAATAAAGTTAATAGGAAGTAATGACATAAGAAACTTAACTATTTAAACTCTATAAATATGTTATGATTATAGTTGATGACAATTTTATTAATTAGATTACTACAAAGTTTACAAATAAGCAAATAAATGAATTTGTTGGATTTTTTGGCAGAGTAATTATCAATTTCCACTCGTAATCAAAGTCGCACAAATCAGAAACGGATTCGCTTCTTGTGGGTGGACAATTACAGATAAAATAAGCCTTCCATTTCAAACATAGATGGACATTGGCTGAAAATTGATGCCGATGCCCATCCGAAATCCGTTTGAGCCCATTTAAATCAAAGCCATTTTAGCCCCATTTTATGATCTTTGACAAAAACATTTCTTGAATTTTTTGGTTTGTTTGACCAAATTGACTATATTAGATTGTAATACTTGAATAGCATTTGCTACTATTGTAATATTTCAAAATTTAACATTGATTTTTCAACACATTGCTTTTACGTTCTATAGGATTCACTTCGTTTGAGTTGATTTGCATGCACTATTGCGTAAGTCGTCCCATTTTTCGAATAATTCGATCCAATCCTACCCTGCCTCTCCTGTATATCGTATATGTACATTTTCAATCTCAAGACAGGGCTTAAGCACTTATAATTTTCTATTCGCATTGGAAAAAATAATAAATATATTTTAAGTCCATGCTTACTTATTGTTAAAAGATCTGGATCATGAAGTTTCGAATCCGGATCAGAACCTAAATATTGGATCCGATTTCGTCTCTGATTCGCACCAAAAGGGGTGAGCATAAATTGATTCATTTGAAAATTTTCATTTTACTCTTGAGATTTAAAGACCATGTTAATGAAACTGTGAATTTAAATATTCTTCCTGATAGAATTTTTAGGATATTTTTAAGGTTCATTATTGTATTTCCTAATCTATAGTAAATGCTGTAGGCTTACACAAATTCTGGAGTTGTAAACTTTTTGACAATTACCAAAAAATTTATCAATCGTAAATTGTAAGTAAATTGGAAATATTTTAAACTTAATGGAATGATCTTATATTTATTTTTGAATTAAAATTTCAATTTCTACAATGTTTTTGGAGAAATAGGATTTGAAAAAACAGCAATTTAACAGAGAAAAATCTATTTTTATTTCGTGCCATTATCCACTACAAACTACATGTATAACATTTGAAGCTTAATGTATTTTAACAGTTTCTGCTGCTCACTCTACACTTATTAACTCGAAAAGTAATGAACTCCTGTACATTTGTTTGAATTTCTAGATCCTTTAGAAGGCATGAAAGTTCAATAATAAGGATATCAACTTGAACGTATACATAATGCAAAATCAGAAGAAAATAATGCCAAAACTTCAAAAAAAGCTAAATAATAATATAATAATAATATTTATTTATAGACCGCTACGTACAAAATTGCTTCATAGCGGTAACAAAAATAAAACAGTTTGGAAAATGCAAGCAGAAAAAGATGAGACTCCAACCTCGTTTTAAGTACAGTTATGGTGGAAGACATCTTAACATTAAGAGGTAGATCATTCCATACCTTAGGACCTGCAACTGATAACGCACGTGAAGAGTTTGACGTATTAACAAGTGGAGCAGTTAACCTAAGTTGATCACTAGATCTAAGGTCACGACAAATATCACAAAAATCAAAAAGTTCCGAAATGTAACTCGGTGCAAGACTGTGCAAACCTTTCCATACTGTAAGAGAAATTTTGTAAACAATGCGATATTGAACTGGAAGCCAATTTAGAGCCTGCAAAATGGGGGTAATATGTTCTCGTGGGCCAATATTCATAGTAAAGCGAGCAGCAGAATTCTGTACCAATTGCAACTTATAGAGAAGAGTAGCAGGAATACCAAACAAGAGTAAATTGTATGCATCAATATAAGATGTGACAAACGCAATGACAAGAAGCTTAGATGTATTAACATATAAGAAATGGCGAATTTGCCAGAGGCGTGGAAGTGCAACCATACCAGAATTGCACAATTTCACCACTGCTTCACGGTGGGAGAGAGTCGAGTCAAAAATGAACCCAAGGTTTCTGACAGCATTGGAAGGAGTAAGAAAAGTATCTCCAAGATAGATATCAAGAGAAGGAGAAGAACCACGAACAGAAGTGACAACCAAACCATCAGATTGGCCATCATTCAATACCATGTTGTTTGAAGCATACCAATTGCGTATATCAGTAATACACTTCCGTAGACGGTTGACAGAGCTATCATCAGCGTTACGCATAGCAACATAAAGTTAAACATCATCAGCATAGCACATGATAAGTATGTGGTGTTTGGCAGCAATCAATTCGATTTCAGATATATATATATATAAAATGAAAAAAAGAGGACCCAATATGGAGTCCTGAGGAACTCCAAAAGATATACTAAACAATCGAGAGCGAGCATTAGCTATACGAACATATTGACAGCGATCCCAGAGATAAGAACGTATCCATGTAAGAGCATTGCCACAAACACCAAACCGCTTCTGAAGACGACCAAGTAAAACACTATGATTAATAGTATCAAACGCTGCACTGAGATCAAGTAAGATAACAGGGCAAACAGTGCCAGGTGAGTCAACACTGCGCAGAATGTCATTTTGGACTCTGGTGAGAGCCATTTCACAACTGTGAAAAGGACGGTATGCACTTTGCATCAGAGGAAGAATGTTATTTTCATCAAGGTATGTAAATAATTGTTTATAGACAACCCTTTCTAAACATTTGGAGAAAAAAGATAAACAGGAAACAGGACGGTAATTTTTGAAATTGTTTTGATCAAGATTGGATTTTTTTAGGACAGGTGTAACACAGGCACGCTTCCAAATGATAGGAAAGTAAGCTTGCTGTAGAGAGGCATTAATAAGTAAACAAATCACTGGCAATAGATAATCAATCCAGCACTTAGTAAGAAAAGCTAAATCGAAAAGATCAGCTTCAGTAACTAAGGCAAAATCATTAAATCTACAAGTAAGAATGGGGGCAGGCAAATGTGAAGAATGCAATTGACCAACAATAGTATCAGAAATAGACTTAACTTTGTTGTCAAAGTATTCACCAAATTGGTTAACCAAAACATCAAGAGAAACTGCAGCAGGATAACAACGTTGACCACCATCAAGCAAGTGAGTAATATAACTAAATAGATCCTTTGAATTAGCATTATTAATTGTATCAATATAGAAATTGTCTCGTTTTGCTATCATACATTTTCGGTATAGCCTGGTAAAATTGGTAGTTCAAAATGATCAGAAATAGAATTTGTTTTCAGCCAACGTCGTTCCAATTGCCGCCTTTGGCGCTTCATATTGTGTAGTTCAGAGTTATACCACGGCGAGAAAGGCCGAGGAATAATACATCTATTAGTAATAGGAGCAAGATTATCCAAGATCAAACAAATATTGTTATCAAACTTAGAGACAGTGAAATCAATATCAAGTTTGGTAAAATCAAGAGACAAAAATGGGCTTAGGGAGACACATAAATCACGTTCAAGAATAGTATTATAAAGGGATCGAACATTTCTGAACTAACTACATTTACCGCATTGAAATTTTTTGTCTAGCACAGTAGAAAACGTCTTGATGTAATGAAATGCGAGTGTTAAAGGAAGGGTAAATTTGATGATGGAATCTTTTCAGTTTTTACCGGCTTAACTACCATAGGGCACCCCACTCGGTTATATTTCATGTCATTAATATAAAAATAAATAAGTAAATAATTGATATTTAGTGACTTTCAATATTTTATGTAGGCATACATTATGTGGAAAAACAATTGTGCTTGTTGTATAAACGCGATAGAATTATGGTATATCTCAAATAGTTTCATTAACTACCAGTGGGGTTTCTGGGTACCCTATTGACTTTCTTTGAGAATTTCATAGTTATTGCTTGATTGTTCTGAATTATAATAATTTTTATTTTAATTTATAATATGTTATATTGTTTGAATGATTTTTATTAGAATGAGTAGAAAACTGTTGTGCAGAATCAAAAGCTAGCTATTTTCTGGAGGAAAAGTGATAAATACTCACTGCATTGATGTAACCTTTACATTCATTTTCTCTTTCAGCAACTCAAATATATATATTATTATTATTATTATTATTATTATTATTATTATTATTATTATTATTATTATTATTATACTGACCCAAGGGAAACATTGAGGAATGATGTCAGTTGAATCAAAATTTAGCTTCAACTTCATTAATATGGAAGAGAGTTACAAGTTGTGAAAAAACTGGATTCTCATAAATCCTGTGGTTCACTAAACATACCAATTTTTGTTATTAAAAGTATATTCATTACTTTGCTGAACCATTATTGTTTATTTTCAATTTTTGCATCAGAGAAGACCAGTTTCCAACTATATTGAAAAAATCAGATGTTACTCCTGTTTATAAAAAAGCAACCCCTTAATAGGCAATAACTATAGGCCGATTTAAAAAACAAACCCATTTGCAAAAATTTTCGAAATGTTGCTTAGTATAACCAAATATTTAGCTATTTAAATTTAAATAATGTACTATCTGAAAGGCAATTTGGGTTTAGAGCAAAACGATCAAATATTGATGCCCTTTTGTCTATAACAGAAAACATTCGACTTAATATATATGACAATGTATGTACAGCTATTGCATTATTAGATCTAATCAAAACATTTGATAGCATTAATCATAATATACTGCTTGAAAAACTAAAAGCTCATGGGTTTGACAACAGTAGCATTCAACTGTTGTATGGTTTTCTTACAGAACGGAAGCAACGAGATAAGGTAGGAAATGTTTATTCCAGCTACCTCAACAACAAAAATGGTGTTCCACAAGGAACAGTTCTACGTCCCCTCTTATTTACATTATATGTAAATGATATTATTAAGACTGGTAGTTGTCAGATATATCAATATGCAGATGACAAATGTATTTTAACAAAGCACAAAAATCCTAATATTGCTGCCAATGCATTAACAAATAACTTAAGGCGTATTACAAAATATTTTCATCAAAATACATTAATGCTAAATATCAACAAAACTCAGTTAGCAATATTTTCGCTAAAGAGAATTAGAAGTATTGCATCTAAGGTAACGTTGAAAATAGAAGATCATACTATCAAGCAAAAGGATACAGTGAAATACTTAGGTGTAGAATTAAATCAAGAACTTAATTTCAATGAATTCAATTCAAAGAAAATTCAAATGATGAACAATGGTATAAATTATCTTTTTGAGATTAGGCGATTTACAAAAAATCCGCAATTCATAAATGAATTTGTAACCAGCCAATTCACATATGGATGTCAACTTTTAAATAGCTTAAGTATTTTCAATTGTGATAAAATCAATATAACCTTCAAACGAGCAATCAGAGTCTTATTTAACATTAACAAACAAAATTCTAGTAAATATTTACAAAAATACAACTTGCTAGCACCTAAGTATTTCATTAGATTTATCAGCTTACTAATTCTTTACAAACACTTAAACTCCCAATTTTCTAACTTTTTTAAATGTTGACCTTAACTTCAACTCAAGAACATTAAATTGCAAATCACAAATTATATGCAAATCAAAGATGTGGGAAAATTCCTTCATATTTAATACTATAAAACATTGGAACAGTCTTGACATGGAGATAAGGTCGGCTGAGAATATTCAAGTGTTTAAGCGGAAATAGAAACACAATCTCCTGGCTCATCAAAATATAAGAGGCACAACAAAAAAAATGCATGCATGGGAACAGACCTAAATATTGTAGTTTGTAGATCAACTTTTTGTTCAAGCAATAATTTATGAATTTTCAATGAAATAAAGTGCTTATGACTCTTATTATTATTATTATTATTATTACTACTATTATATTAATTCTCTCACAGCTTCATGCTGGTATCCCTCTCAGCTCAGGGAACTCACCAGTTCCCATGGAGTCTGAGAGCTTTCCTCAGGACTCTAGCTGTTCCTAACAATCCGCCTTTTGTGCTCCTGCTCCTCCCCACTTTGGTACTTCCAACTCCTCCAAGTATCTCTTATGCTTCTTACTCACTGCTCCTAGTGCTCCTACAACTACCGGGACTACTTCAACTTTCTTTAACTTCCACAGCCTTTCTATTTCCTCTGCCAACTCCCTGTACTTGTCTATCTTCTCTTTTTCCTCGCTTTCTATATTCCTGTTTTTTGGTACTGCTATGTCTATCACTGTTCCCAATCTTTTCTCTTTGTCTACCCCTCCGTGCTTCTATGACTTTGCTCGTCTGTATGTTGAAGTCCCACAGTATCTTAACCTTCTCATTTTCTATGACGCCCTGTGGCTTGTGCTCATACCACTGCTTCTAACCCATGTTGCCTGCTCAAACTCCAGTGTACCATTCTTCCCACCTTGTCATGCCTGAACTTATACTCATTCTGTGCCAACTTCTCACACCCTGCTATCAGATGATCTACTGTCTCCGCCTCTTTCTTACATAGCCTACACTTATCACTTACTTCTACTCTTCTGTGTATATGCTTCTTCACCCAGTATTATTATTATTATTATTATTATTATCATTATTATTATAGATTTGCTTTATTGCATCTGCACAAAGTCATGACAGATAAAAAATAATATTTATAAAATGTTTAACATAAATTTGCCTTTTCGAGTTTTGCTGCAATGTACTTGAAAGTTCTTTTCTAGTAATTGGTTTTACAAACGATAACTTCTTTCACTTTTAACTTTTTAGCAAGCATCTCAGCTAATGACTATTAAAATATATAAATTGCTAACAAACAAAATCTGAAAAAGCATGCAGTAATTCAATCAATATAAACAAAAATATGCTAATGAATTAAAGCATTTATATCCTTGTTTTAATAATTATCATACCAGAAAAAATTTCACTATCAAGAGCGACCTATATAAAAACAATACCGTCAAACATTCAGGCATCAAGTTTTTCCATATATTTTTTGATGTCAGATGGCTCTTTCAAGCAATCCTTTAAACACATAGGGACGAATAACAATAAAACACAAAAGAAGTCAAAACGGGGATGACTTCATATGTGGATTGTCTTTGGCTAATATATAATATTTAAGTATATCATTAAGATATGATTAATTTGAAGTTTAAGTTCAAATTCACTTATAGGTCGCAAAGCTTAATCCCAATGGGGATGTGTCCTCGCCAGGCTACCCTGGTAAGTTCTTGTTCACGAGGCCATTTAATATTTCTTGATGTCAAACTTCCTAATTCTATCAATGGCCACCAAGCTAGATCTGGTGCTCTAAATTATATATAGTTAAAAATTTATTGAAGGTTTCATTTAACAGTCATTTACAAAGTCGAAATTTAGACATTAATTATTTTATTTGCATTGCTCTAAACAGCCTACTATATAAATTTCTACATAAAACACTTGGCTTGCAGTTTAGTGTAAGGAAAAGAACGTGACTTCAAAATTTCTAGAAAATTTGGAAATGGACAATATTCTTTGTAACCACAAGATGGCAGTTCAAGATTGTATGGAGCTACACTTGTATCATTTCGGTAAGAAACCTTCACATACAAGCTATTTGTTTTAGAATACAATTCAAAGAATACCGCGGCTGCATACGGAACCAGTTGATTATTAAATACGTCTAATAAGCTTAAGACAGGATAGATATTGGTATCGTGGCCAGAATATACAACTAATTTGTCTGCCACTGATGAATTTCTAGTGAAGTTAATAAAATTTTGTTGAATTGAATACAAAAGTGGTCCTGCTCTAAGGAGACATTGTTCAAAAGTGCTAAATTCCTTAAATAAATGGAATTCGTGGTAATATTGTAATTTGGTATAATTAACTCCTTTAAACCATTTTGGAAAAGTGATATTATGGATTTTTTCACAGAAAAATATATTGGCTATCGTTGATAAATTTTCAGTGAATTTAATGGTTTCTCCTGTGTATTTAGATAAATATTTCATCATTGGTTCTGCTTCTTCTATCACAGCCTTATAATTCGGTTGCGACTCAATATACTTGTTAATGGAATTCCACGTCTGACAATCCTTTAGTTCATCAGAAATAACAGACTTCGATTCATTAGTTATATGAATTGGTATTGGCTGCCATGGTAAGCCATTTTTAAAGATTTGCCAACCACTAGGTGGATATAATCCTGCCATATTTGCTAGTGCAGACTCTATAACACGATCTTCTTGTCCAGATTGAAGATATATCTGTTTTTTATAATAATGAAGAGATAAAAAGTCTTTGTATCGAGCTCTTAGGTATTGGCCCAATTCGAAATGTTGTCGCATACCAAGTTGAGTAAGCTGTCCCAATCCTTGCGGCCAGGTAACTGTATTTGTTGGGTATGAATGTATAGGAGATCGATCGCCATGACGCCATAAAATCTGCGAAAATCTTAGTTTGTATTCATTCTGAGTAGCAACAACAAAATTTGTTAAAAATATAAAGCAATAGATTCTGTTCATTAGAACGAATATTTTCCCTGACAATATTGATTTTAAACTTTGACCCTGACATTGAACCAAATAACCATAAGCTAACAGTGTAATGATTTTGGTTTGAATAACAAATACCATTCGATTAATTAAGCAATGTTAAAAAACAATAACTCAACAATAAATCTTAGTTGATAGTTCTCATTTTAAACTATGTTTGTAATTTACAATGAAGTAGCTTGATTAAGAACATAGCGGATTTTCAATTTTCAACAGGTAATATTGAACGAAACATGAGTCCCAAATTGACATGAAGATCATAGTTCATTAAGTCCGCCATTTCTGCCACACTTCGTACAGTTGTACCTAAAAATTGTAGTTATCTTCGGGGTTCAAATGAATGCTAAAAAATGTCTAACTTGGGAACATTAATGGTGTCAAATACAAAATATTCTAAGGCGAGATCGAATGTCTAATAAGTTTAGTGCACGACTAATTAATTGAACTGATTGAAATTTCGCGAAAGTGTTGCATTAGATGATTATATGAAGAGCTTAGGCGCAAAAGCAACTAAATCCAAAAACTAGAATTTACGCAAATGAGTTTTCTATATCTCAGATGGAAAGTATATCGAAATTAATTTTTTTCTGTTGTTATGAATAGAATACCTATCTATTTAATAAATGATATGACTTTTCATCCAGATAAACTACTTTTTCTAATTTTTATATCATTTTTAAATTCGTCTTTGGATGCAAAACCAACTAAATACAAATACATCTTTCTTGTTAATGGAAGATTGATATCAAAAAATTACAAGGTAGCTTTTGTTTGGATCATTTTGCGATGAGTTACATGATAAATATTGTTATTTTTACTGTTTTACTCGCCTAATATATTGCTTTAAAGTAAAAATAAGCAGGTATTGGTACATAACGATGCACAGAGATTAGTTTTTTAAATTTCAATTTATACAAAATAGTTAAAAACTGAATGAGAATTGGGATATCAATACAATGAAACAAATTTGGGAATGATAATGTAATTCTTCATTTTGATTCTCAAAACTAAAGGCGCACACAACTTTAAAATTTATCTTCAGTATCAGATTGTGGAATAATGTCATTGTTCTTTAGGATTGTTTCCTAGTATTGAACAATCTCATCATTCGCTCCGATTTCGTGTATCAACTTCATGACATCTCTTTTCTTAGCATCTCAGAGTGATATCTGCATGCTATTTTGGGGGTTACCTTCCTTCCGTCATACCTTGAGGCCTTCTCTCTTTCCCGTTTTGTTTGAGTTTTGTCTCTTTTACGTTTTCTACCCCTAACCAAAGTTAAAACCTTTTTATTCATATCGTTGAAATCGTTTATAGTTTCCGTTTTGTTTTGTTTACTTGATATAAGATGGCGTGTCGCACGTGTATTAGGGCAGTGGTGAGAAATTTGATTGGTTGAGAGCATATATTGAAAACTAAGCTTACTTTAAATATGTATTTCATTTGCTCTTATAACATGAGACTATGAGAATTTTACCGTTGAGTGATTGTCAGATTGTATTTCCTCCAAAATAATGGGTGTTGTAAAGTATTTCTTACACAGATATGGAAGTGGTGCCCTCAATTGGTGACCATGACCGGTTTGGTTTCGATTACCTCCTAACTGGTGACCAGTGTTGACCGGTACGGTAGGCGAATTACCCTAATGTGGGTACCAGCTTTGACCGATCCTCACATTATATTTTACTGGTTTTGATTGTTTTACCTGGTTTCACCGTATTTATAGGTTAAATGCACGTTTTGACTGGTTGTGACCGGCATTGGTTTCGGTCCATTTTTGTATTACATAATGTATTTGTACAGTTGAAAGAACGTGTAATGAACGCACAAGTGTTTAAGTTATCCAATTAACTCTAAATATCTCATTATTCGTTTAGAGACAGAAACCAAAAAATCGAGACAATGCTTTTAATTTTGCAAGTATTAAAAAGGTGTTTTGTTTGAATATTAATAATCTACTTAAATGATTATTACATGATAGATTAATGGCACGCTGTGGTTATTTCAAACCATTAATGGTAATAATTTTGAATTTTAATTTTAAGCCTAATTAATAAGCAGAGGTAACGCCGTGGTGCCAATGTAAAAATTCCGCTCCGTACTTAATTAAACTTGACGTCAAGCGCATTATGAGATCTCATAGGTTTGTGCTTTTAAAGGCAAAGTGATAAATGAGCATTTCCATAAGTTCTAAATCATTACTATATTACGATTCATTTGCAATATAGTATAGCGGTAAAAGTTAATTGGAGAGTTATAATTCAAAATGGTTTTATTGTTTAGATACTTCTCTTATTTACAGAATTTATACCGCTCACTCGACATTCAATGTTCAATAGCACTATTAATTACGTTATGCACTTGCATTAATTAAAAAGGCAACTTATTGACCCAAGTTAATGAATTGCATATGTGATCTACTAACTTTTTCGCACAACCGTACAATGAACACATGTCAACATTTTGTAAATTACAGTGTGTTTACAATCATAATTATGGTAATTGTCACGTGCTTTCGCAGCTTGAGATTTGAGAAAATTCCAGACTATAAATTCGCGCACCGGTATGACCAGACCAGAGACACAAGTGACAGATTTTGAGCGGTGAAGTGGAATAAAGGGTAACCAGATCCGGTCCGGTCCGGTTCTTAATACCGACTGACTTCCATCTCTGTGCTTACTTATAACAAGATATAATGTTTGGCTTTAAAAAAAAAGGCCTTTTTGTTAATACTTTTCTGAACGGTAAATACTTCGTTCAATAATTAGCATTATAACATTTACTTATATTTGAAATCAAATTTTGATAAGGATTTTCGCAAAAATGTATAAACTTATAATAATCAGTTTTATGCGCCCCAGTTAACGTCTTAATAACGTATAAATACATACATATTTTTCTTCTTTAGCTGTTATTGAATGCTAATTAAATTTGGTTTAATTTTGAATACAAAATCAATGTGTAACGTGTTCATTACAAATTCAACCAAAATTCAACTTTGCTGCAACCAAAAATGTTTATTGGGTTTGTTCATGATTGTTTGATTCATTTTCTTATAAGACGATTATATGTGTTACTAGCATCATTATTTTTAAAGTCGCCAGTAAACAAATCATAATTGATCTAATTTGGCCGATTTGGATGCGATTGTTAACATCCACATTGATCTCGATTCGAATGCATCACCCAGCCTTAATATATACAGGGTGCCCATAAAGTCTGGACACAGGAAAATTAACTATTTTTCAATGTAGGCTTTAAAATTATTCATATTTTTTGCATCCATGCTTCAAGAAAGATTTAAACTTACAGTTCTCAGTGGCTATAGAGGCTTAATTTAAAAATTTAATGTACTTTATCCGGAATGAAGTTCACTTATTTAGATAGTGGCGAAATTATGAAATTTTATTGTGTCCAGACTTTATGGACACCTTGTATAATAGCATGTGTATGTGATAAGATTTCTTTATTAATACGCTGTTGCTGAAAACAACCATGCAAATCAAAGGTTATTGAACTCTTGCAATTAGACTATTTCAGTAATGAGTCATGCGAGTCTTTGATTAAAACCAGAAATGGAGCTAAAATTGCTTTCAATTTAATTTCAGAAATATTTTGTACTCGTGTAACAAAATTCATTCACTAGAGGGCTAAACCTTAAATTAAATTTCGTATGGTTTTTTTATCGCGGCAATGCTTTCAAAAGTGAAACAAGCACATGTAGTTACATTAAATGTTGTCTGATAGAAATAGATGAGATAATTTTAAATATACAAGTGTATATTCCACGTCATTTATTGTATGCCATTTTGAAATTAATCTAATTCCGTCGACAAGGTTTAATTAATGTTCATGCCGTAAAATAATTTATATGTTGCCTACACGTCATTCTAATCCGGGTACTTTCAGTTTTAATGTAGGCTGCACCTACATCGTATGCTTGTTTAACTTTTTATCTTGAAGGTTTTCAACTGAGAGGATAATTTCCTGATTGGGAGTAATCTTCTAATATTTATGTGAAAATGTTTATATCAATGCTGAAACATAGAGGAAATCCAGAGGGTCCCTCCAAGGCCTTGATCCATCTAATTTGGGAGAAATTCATCCTAAAATATTGCAATCAAAGATTTACATATGGAAATTATCTAGCATCCAATTGTACACTTTGAACATTATTATATCTTCCACCTCCCTAAAAATGTATCCTAAATCTGTCACTGGATTAAATCACAAATATTATGCAAAAGTCTTCATTTTCTTATTTTTTACTCAACCAATCAAGCACAGGCGTTTTCGAAATCGGATACCATTCCAGTGTTGTACACGGGATGGTTTTTTCANAACGGTAAATACTTCGTTCAATAATTAGCATTATAACATTTACTTATATTTGAAATCAAATTTTGATAAGGATTTTCGCAAAAATGTATAAACTTATAATAATCAGTTTTATGCGCCCCAGTTAACGTCTTAATAACGTATAAATACATACATATTTTTCTTCTTTAGCTGTTATTGAATGCTAATTAAATTTGGTTTAATTTTGAATACAAAATCAATGTGTAACGTGTTCATTACAAATTCAACCAAAATTCAACTTTGCTGCAACCAAAAATGTTTATTGGGTTTGTTCATGATTGTTTGATTCATTTTCTTATAAGACGATTATATGTGTTACTAGCATCATTATTTTTAAAGTCGCCAGTAAACAAATCATAATTGATCTAATTTGGCCGATTTGGATGCGATTGTTAACATCCACATTGATCTCGATTCGAATGCATCACCCAGCCTTAATATATACAGGGTGCCCATAAAGTCTGGACACAGGAAAATTAACTATTTTTCAATGTAGGCTTTAAAATTATTCATATTTTTTGCATCCATGCTTCAAGAAAGATTTAAACTTACAGTTCTCAGTGGCTATAGAGGCTTAATTTAAAAATTTAATGTACTTTATCCGGAATGAAGTTCACTTATTTAGATAGTGGCGAAATTATGAAATTTTATTGTGTCCAGACTTTATGGACACCTTGTATAATAGCATGTGTATGTGATAAGATTTCTTTATTAATACGCTGTTGCTGAAAACAACCATGCAAATCAAAGGTTATTGAACTCTTGCAATTAGACTATTTCAGTAATGAGTCATGCGAGTCTTTGATTAAAACCAGAAATGGAGCTAAAATTGCTTTCAATTTAATTTCAGAAATATTTTGTACTCGTGTAACAAAATTCATTCACTAGAGGGCTAAACCTTAAATTAAATTTCGTATGGTTTTTTTATCGCGGCAATGCTTTCAAAAGTGAAACAAGCACATGTAGTTACATTAAATGTTGTCTGATAGAAATAGATGAGATAATTTTAAATATACAAGTGTATATTCCACGTCATTTATTGTATGCCATTTTGAAATTAATCTAATTCCGTCGACAAGGTTTAATTAATGTTCATGCCGTAAAATAATTTATATGTTGCCTACACGTCATTCTAATCCGGGTACTTTCAGTTTTAATGTAGGCTGCACCTACATCGTATGCTTGTTTAACTTTTTATCTTGAAGGTTTTCAACTGAGAGGATAATTTCCTGATTGGGAGTAATCTTCTAATATTTATGTGAAAATGTTTATATCAATGCTGAAACATAGAGGAAATCCAGAGGGTCCCTCCAAGGCCTTGATCCATCTAATTTGGGAGAAATTCATCCTAAAATATTGCAATCAAAGATTTACATATGGAAATTATCTAGCATCCAATTGTACACTTTGAACATTATTATATCTTCCACCTCCCTAAAAATGTATCCTAAATCTGTCACTGGATTAAATCACAAATATTATGCAAAAGTCTTCATTTTCTTATTTTTTACTCAACCAATCAAGCACAGGCGTTTTCGAAATCGGATACCATTCCAGTGTTGTACACGGGATGGTTTTTTCAGCCCCAACCCGGCTCGCCCATTTCCTTATAGCCCTGGTTCAGAAAGTTCTTGTTTTTAATCGTACCATTTCCACCCCGGCCGAAATTTGACGACCAGTATTTGATTGGAAACTAGGATTTTGCGCCATCATCAAGTTAATTTGACATCGAATCGACGTCTACTATATTAAATATTATAAAATTCCGAGTATGGCTTGCATCACTAATTTTGCAAATATGAGTATTCAAGGCTCTGCAAATAAATCTGTAAAATAACAACTATATTTAATAGCTATTATCTATTATGTTTCGCAAACATCTACATTTTAGGTTACAATGTGATTGATATCATGACCATATGACCAGAGTTTTTGAGTTAAGAACTTGAAATGAAAGCTCACCGGAGGAATAATAAATACTCAAACTCGATTGAAAATCCAATAGAAATATTGTGAAAAATCAATTATTTTTAATTTCCTTGCAATCAAATAAATGTTTTTAGCCTAAAAATTGGAATTATCATGTAAATTTTGAAAAAACTCAACCAAACTCGGAATTTTTTCCAAAAAATACTTGAATTTGGAATTTAAGTGCATAAACTCGGGCTAAATAACTAATATTCAATTCGAAGCAATTGATTATGACCTTTTTGGGATATTTTCCCTTGCTATATTAATTATCCTCCTTTTTGATATTTCAATTTTTCTGTGTTTATGGCTGATTATTTCTTTGATATTTTAATTATTAGTGATTTAAATTTTTGGTAATATATTTCTTTCGCATGTAAATTTTTTGTTTTTAATTTTTTGGGCTTCCCTTTCTCAATCCATCTATTTCCATCTATACTTCGTAATACGTCGATTCGACCCGAATTTCAAGCTAGAAATTTCCATAAGGACAGATAGTAAAACAAAATGGACTACACACAATTTTGTTATTCCGGTCGTCTCATTTAAATTAATGCCGATTCGGCCCATTTTAGGATGATTACCAAACTGTTTCTTTAATGTTTCAGTTTGTTAGAGCAAATAAAGGTATCTTAAAAACGTACAATAAAAAATTAGAAAGTTAAACTTACATTTAAAAGAATATATGATAATAATGAAAATTTTAAAATTTAAATATTATTTTTTAACACGTTGTTTATAATTATATGTCATTTATTGCATTTGGGATGAGTTGAGTGCATTTTTGAGTACTAGTAAGTTATTTTGAAATGTATGCACATTTGTTTGAATTCATTACCAATTTTGTGTTATTGAAATCTACTTTAGAAAAGTATTTTTCTCTTGAATAACGCTTTATTCTATTACGATAGTAGTTGGTTCAAAAAACGGAAATTACGGTTTTGATGTGGAAGAAAACCGAAGCCGAACAAATTTTTTGAAAACCGCCCTCATTAACTTTTAGGAATTTTTAGAAAACGTTGCTACATAAGGAAACAAGCAAAAATAATATTAGTTACAATGGCCACTGATGATACGGAAGCGATATCCCTAGTTTGAAAACTTGGAAAATGTTCAAAGGTTTTTGAATAAATCTTAGTTATTTGATTTCTTTTGACGATCTTGGTGGAAGTTTTTTAAAAATAATTATCAAAATTTTTCGTGGATTTCTTGCAAGAATTTGAAAATTTCTTGAAATATCATGCTCGTGGTTCTCTTGCAAAGATTTTTAAATATTTCTTGAAGTAACATATTACGATATGACATACACATATTTACATTGGTTATATTTATAATAATTTGTAAAATCCAAATATTAGTAACACTAATCAACTGACAGTAGTTGCAGTTATATTATGTTATTTATATTGAAATATTATCATTATTATTTTTCTAAAGTTTCTTCAATTTAAAGCAATGCTATTTCGAATTTTTCTCAACTTATAATATATAAATACAATGAAATGTCAAAATTATTTATTCAAGAAAGTTGAGCTAATTCTAAATAAGTTTCGATTAAGTTATTCAAAATTTGGTCAATTAAAAAAGGAAATTTCAAATTTATGGGCACTCTCTCAATGATAAAATAATTCTGGTTAGTTTGGATTTGTATGGTTTTTGTCATATTTCGGAAATTCGCCTTCAGTGTAAGTCAACTGATTATGGTAGTAATAATTTGCAAATTGTTTGTTAATTCTAGTAGCATGAATATGTAATATTGAATTTTTGAATTGATTTCAAAATTTCTTGTGAATTCTGTGACATTTTGGAAGTTTTAATTAATATTCTTAGCATTTCTAGCAAACTCTTGCCACTTGTTTGGAAATTTATTCAAGAAAAATATAAAAAAATTCCAAGAACTTTTCAAGATTTACAATGCAATGAATAGTGTGGGCCCTGATCCCATTCAACCAGACACAATTGAAATTATACACATATGAAACATTTTTTAATTTTATACGGTTGAACTCCAGTACTGTATAAACCCTTTTTGCCAAAATATTCTTTGCGCAGTACTGTACCAGCATTTAAAATGTGAAATATATTTCTTCATAAAAGCTTATAATAAAAAATTACAACTATTTTAATCAATAATAATGATCGATTTAATTTTCAGAGTATACCCTCTTATATTCAGATAAACCTTATAATTTTCTGGGGGTATACGCTAGTAGATCATGATAAGTGGAAGGTAAACTGCGTATACCTGCGTATACCCTCGACTATAGCCCTGGTTTAGTAGTAGTTCAAAATCTATAATACATCTTGCAATAAATATTTGAAAATAATGTAAAATTTGAAAATTGTCTATGTCTAAAGGGCATAGATTAAAAATGTGTGTCATCAATAATACTGAAATTATAATACTGCAATGTTTTTGGAATATGTTACCTCAATTATTGTGTTGTCATAATTTCTCAGACAATTTGTAATTTGTTTGCGCTTGAATGTAATCATTGAAAGACATTAGTAATTTTCTTTATGCTATTCCTAAGAAAAGCTCGACAGCCTCTCACAGGGAAAATATGTTTGTGAAGCATTTGCCTATGGAAGGCCACTCTTTATGACGATTGCCAATCTTTTGGCATTACATGCAACATGGGTATGTGTCTGTTTTCATATGAAGTTTTAGTCTTTTAAATGTCTTGTCATTAGTATCTAGGGAACATTTTCATTTTGTTTGACAAAACATTAATTTTCTTGGCAATACTACAGTCAAGTCAAATGCTCGTTTTTGATTTTCGGAGCATTCACTATATTTCCTTCTAGTGGTGTAATTGTAATTTGAATGCTCTAAGGCATGATTATTTGGGAACAGACTTTTAGAAACGAACGGAATTTGAACCTAAACTCAAAAATATATACCAGCCTACATGTATTACAAAGGAACAAACATATAACTTAACATATTTTGACATTTCCCTCTCAAGCCTCAATTATTGGCAGTAAACTTGACAAGTCGAATTGACTCGTTCTTAAATCTGTTTAGCAAACTGTAAATATTTTTTACCACTGTGTGATAAGCACTTGTATGTTAGAGAAAAAAGACTAATATACAACAATAAGTACAGTATTAACTGTCTTTGCATTCAGCAGTTCTTTAAACAAATAATGCAAGCAAAATTCTGCAAAAGATGTGCTTGTTGAGTTTTAAATATCTAAGAAATGGTAAATATATGGTGAAATCTGTAAACCAAATATTGATTTATTATATTATACTGTTAGTGTTTTAAGCTGCTCTTGTTGTGTTTAGATTTAAATAAAATTTAACTTGTCTATACAATTATGAGGATCAGTTTATCAGAACTGCAAGTTAGTTACAGTTCTGTTGGATGAGAATAATACAGCATGAAGTTCTTGAGATATACATGTATTTATTATTTCGTAAATTACGAGCATTTAAATTTTTTTATAAACCATAAAAAATTTTAAAGTAGGACTTATGCCTGCGTTTCTTAAGGTTTAATTATAAAAAAATACATGTATAGTTGCTTTGGTAAAAATAATTTTCAGATGTGTATTTTGGTCGCAAGCCCGGTCTGTGCGGCTTGCTTCATTTTTCAGACATGACCCACTTCCAACAAAACACTGATTTTTAACTACATCATAAATATTTATTATACTACAATATTTTATATTGTGGTACATCACTAGGCTGTTAAACCAAAGTAACTTGTTAAGGCTGTGCGATTAATTGATTGATAATTGATAATTGTCCCAAATTTTATTAATTGAGGCCGACTGAACATTTTTTACTAACCGAATCAATTATCAATTAGTGTATAGTCAATAAAAGTGCCGAAAACAAGCAAAATAAAATTTCGTTACATTATTAAAAAATTAGCGAAACATAATATAATATTATTTTCACTTGTATTCGTTTACTCGTCCAGTGAATGCAATTGAAGCAGAATTTACGCAGTATCTAACTAAACCAAAGTTGGATAGGAAAATGTGCCCACTGGAATGGTGGAAAACGAACAAACACCGTTTTGCAGAACTTGCTTCAAAAGCGCAAGGACTCCTCGGAATTCCGGCTACTGCAATTCCCAGTGAAAGACATTGGTGCGAAGCAGGAAATATAATTACACGCGTCGGGAAAGTTTGAATCCAGAAACATTTCGTGAACTCATTTTTCTAATAAGTTGTTTTAAGTAAAATTGACTTTATTATTAAAAACATTTTCTTGATTTTTGTTCATTTTCGATAATTGATAATTGACCGATCTTTAAATTTTACTAATCGCACAGCCTTATAACTTGTGCATGAAATAATTTTATAGGAAGGGAATTCTTCAAATTTCTTAGTGTATTGACATGAACATGGATTTCTATAACACTGTTTTAGAAATCCATGACAAGCGAAAAACAATCAACGTTAAATGGGTTGCCCTTTTATGTGATAGCGATTTTCGCATATTTTCTGAGTGCATACGACGGCTTCCTGTGATATGAGCAGAATTGAAATTAGTAATTCCATCTTAAAGAGATAAATTTTATGGAAAATTTGGTTAAGAGTAACCGCAACAAAGTACTTATATAACTAAAGCCATGTCTTCACTGTAAGGCTACGCTTAGAATATAATTAGTGAAAAGAGCAATTACAAAATCTCATAACCAGGAAGTGCTTAGACCTCATTGCAATTACATCGCATAGTCTAACCATAGCCATAGACGCGTGTGAGGCTTTCAAATGTGATAGATCACATGTAATCAATCACGTAGTCTAGCCGTAGCCTAAATAATTCGTAAATTATCTCACTAATTTATCAATGCTTCTTTCTATTTCTATCGTCAGAGAACGTGTTCAACCCTTTTTTGCTAATTATTTTTGTAATTACATATAAAATATCTTTATTACACACAGTGTTTCAAATATTGGGCAGGATGACTGTATTGAGCGAAGGCATTTTAAAATATGCCAATAAAACCGACAACGTGTGAACGCCATTAAAAAATTTTAAGTGTATACATTTGAATGGTTAACTAAAAAATTCCTCTCCAAAAAAGGCTTGTGTGAATCGGACTTATGTAAGGAGATTAATAATTTATTATAATATAATAATGTATTTTTTGCATCATCCTTGTTGTAATTACGTGTTACTGTTTATTTTCATTGCATTAGTTGACTATTAAAATGAATACAATGTGAATGATGGTGACAACAACCAATCGACTGCGTTGGTTTGACGCGAAAATCTGCATTCAAGATATGGGAACTGCTTGTATATAATCTTTTGTCAATTCTGTCATGAGCTTATTCAAATATTCAGAATTTTAGCTGCTTATTGCAAGTCCTTGAATGACTATTTGGGAATGTCACATTTATAAAATTAATCCGTTTCCGCTACGCAGGCAAACTCATGCAAGATGTTGTCCTGGTTATATAGATTAATTAGGAAACTTAAGAGACATAATTCTAGACAGAAGTTAACAGATTATGGAACGATTCAGGTAAAACGGGAATGAAAGAATCAAATTTACAACTTGATAAAATGTCAGAAGACCGAATGTTCGTCGAAAAATTGCAATAAAGTTTTTTCCTCATGTGTGGGCGTGAATGGGTATAATATATAATAAATTTGAACGGGTCTTCAAAGACAAGACCATTTTCCCGTCATAATCAGAGTTGCAGATACATAAAAAAATTGGACCCAACTAAACTCACGTAAAATTAATATTCTGACCCAAGTTAAATGTTCCATCGATTTTCAGAAACATGAGTTTTTCAAACGTTTCAAATTTTAATCTATTTCTTAGTTTTGGCCAAGTGTTGAACCCCTCGAAAACTATTATGACACTCATTTTTGGAGGCGGATGGTGTAATAACAAACACTTTTCCAGCTATTGAAACAAAGGTCTCTTGAAAAATACACTCTGCATTTACAATTATTTATTCTAAAGCCGTCTGTTGCCATATGCCCCTCCAATATAAATTGACATCATTTTGGTTGTTCATAGCTCACAGTTGCATGTCAATTTTAAATATTTAAATTACTAAAGTTTACGTTGTCTGCTAAATTTTATTTAAGTTGACCAAACAAAATAATAACTTCAACATATGTAACTCTACGCGACCCGATCCAGTCATAAATTTAACCCAAACCGACTCATTTTATTTGGATCAAAGCAGTTACCAGAAAACTCAAGAATAGTTGAGAATTCACATATAAAGTGAAACATAGTCTCGTGAAATTTTAAAAATGATTAATTAACTAAAAGTTTTCCTTGGGCGAATTGCTTTTTTACTAAACTTTCTTTCTTATTCGAAAACCCAAGTTCAAATTTTATCTTTATCTGTTTCAAATCAATCTATATCAAGTTCAAATTAATCTAACTGAAATTCTATTTAATGTACGTTCATTTCAACTTAATCTAGCTCAAACTCTATTTTATCTAAGTTCATTTTAAATTAATCTAAATCAAATACAAATTAATCTAAGTCAAATACAAATTTATCTTAAACAAATTCAAATTAATCCATTCCATTTCACATGCGTGCCGTGTTTTACTCAAATGTTATTGAAAAATATGATTGTTTATTTATTGCAGGGATCTCATATTTTATTTCAAAATTTTTGGCTTTTGTATTAGAACCATCATCAACATAGTCCGGTTAATATCATCATTCGTAGAAAAGACCTGTTATAATATGTACATTGAGCTGCTATAAATTATGTTGGTTTGTTACTTCTGGTTTTAGGAAATGTACCATTCCCAAAAATACAATTTCTCTTACGAAAAAATAGACTCAGATTTTCACAAGCTTTTATATATTCGGATACATTAAAGTAAAAACAAATAATGTCTTAAGAAGTACCGCATAACCTCTACTTTAAAAGAATAAGATGCAAAACATTTTAGATTTTTGATGAATTATTTATCTCACCCAACTCATGATATCTTTCCAAATTTATCATCCCGAAAGTTGTCAATCTTATATCCTGATATATATCGACATTTTTCATAGATAGACGAAAGTTCGAATGACATAAGCATTTGTTTTCTTTTTATCAGTTGTTGACTACATAAAAATAAATTCATTATTATTATTAGTATTATTATTATTATTAATATTATATTAATATTATTGTATCAATATTTGAAAAAAATCTTGCAGCCCAAATGTACACATTTATTAAGGAGAATCACATTTTATCAGAAAATCAGGCCAAACTTCAGCACGACAGACGCAATTTTGTCAATTACTGAAAAAAACAAAATTTAAATTAAACAAAAAGCTATCCACAGCGGTTGCATTTCTCGAGATTAGTAAGGCCTTTTATTCAATGAACTTTGGAATTTTACAGTCAAAATTGCTCAATCAAGGTTTTAGCAAAACAGCGACTAAATTTATTTTTAGTTTTTTAAGTAATCGTAAGCAAATAGTAAACATGTATAGAATCTATTTAGGCGTTCCCCAAGGCACTGTACTAGGATCAATATTGTTTTCTCTTTATGTGCATGATATTTCCGAAACAATTCCTAATGGAACTACATATCAATATGCCGATGATACATGTGTACTAAAAACAGCTCAAAATCCTTCTGAAGCCACCAGACAATTGACCAAAGACATGGAAGACCTAATTGTATATTTTAATATATATAAATTGAAAATTAATGCAGATAAGACAATTTACTATCTTTTCACCGAAGGATCATAAAAAAATTTCCGAAAATATTAATATTAAGATATGTGATAGTGAAATTAAAGCAATTTTGTTAATTATCTAGGGGTAATGACCGACAAAGAAATGAAATTTGATAAATTACGAAAAATGGCAGCTGGTGTAAAATACAAATTTCATCTTAGGCATATAGGGAAATCATTTTATACAGAATTAATACACTCATTTGTTTTAAATCAATTTATTTATTGTTCTTTTTTATTTTAAAGTATCAATGCACACAATAAGTCATCTTTAGCAAGAATATATAATTCGGCCGTAAGATCACTAAAATTTATTGATAAGCATCAATCAGTCAATGAACTTCGATTATCTTATAATATTTTGTCTCCACTTTATTCTATTCAATATCAATCTTTGTGCTTAACTCATAAGTTTATAAATGAATGCAATTCTCTTAATTTTCTACAACAATATATTCCTCAATCAAAGAACAAATAAAATTAAAAGACAGGATTCTTACATTTAATTTTTGCGCATTGTTGCATAATCTGGATGTTTCTACAAAAATGGAACCAAATTATAAGGAATTTAAAAAAAAAATTGAGGATTACTTATTGAAAAAGCAATCGTTATTGGGCATTTCCAATCAATTACATGCATGGAGTTCGTATATCTAAAAATAGTGCCCTTTAAGTAATTGCGCACATTAATTGATTTTGTATATTATATATATATATATATATATATATATATATGTTT
>CABFPE010000320.1:450426-456933 GCA_900660155.1 Hofstenia miamia | reverse complement strand
TATATATATATATATATATATATATATATAAGTTTGTAGCATCCCTCTTTGTTAGTTTTTTGTTTTCAGCAATACATTTGCTTTTGCTCTTATAAATATATTTTTACAGCATATATTACACAATGGACTTGCAATAACAATATTTGCATTAACATGACTCTATAATTGCATTAATAATACACCAAACACTTAACTTCATAATATGTATTCATAGAAGTTCTGATATATTTTATTCAAATCATGTAAGGTACTTTTGGAAGTTGTTGCAGGACCTAAAACAAACAATTGGTGTAATTTTTTCTATAAATTCTTCAATTATGTTTTACAGACGACTAAGTCAAAGTCTGTCCTCGGTTTGCGTTTGTCCAGTTTTCACTTCATCACAGCTATTTGTGTCAGATTTGGATAGTGAATGATCAGGTTCCATTATCAAACGTATAAATGATAAGTTGTCCATACTTACTTATTTTACTAGTTCCGAATTTACATGCGCACCTCTGTGTGCAAATTAAATAATCTTTTGCAGGCTCTGCTACATATAAATTTTTTCGTGGTGGTACATTTCATAAATACACAAAGCAATAAACGAACACTAAAATATTACAACAGTTCTATCTACATATAATAACAGTTCTTTGCTACCAATAATGGTACTAATGCAAAAGTCAAAAGACATAAGTTTCCTGCATTAAAAAGCACATCCATATTTTCAATAACATTGTGATAAATGCGTTGTCTAACATTAATTTGAAATTGCCAAACTAATTTGAATTTGAGGGTAGTATTATGTAATAAAAAGACAGGCCTAGAGCAAGAACTGCAAGCAATGGGTAGAGCATTAAGCGCATCGCAATATCTTAAAATTATAACTAATTTAAGCAACGGAAATAGACTAAAAAGTAATTTAATTTATTTACCACTACACTGTTTACACTAAACATGTGCTTTTAAAACTAAAATAAATATTTTGAGCACCTTCAAAATGCGAAATCGAAATCTCTTAAGGCAAGCGTGTTTGTGCAACACAGAAAAGTTATTTTAGAGAATAATATTCAATTCGTCTCACAGACTTTAAAACACCAGTAAGCGGTTGTGTCCGAAATCAACAATAATGATTTGACCTTTGTTGTTAACACAGACTCCGGAAGGACGATCCAACTGTCCACACTTTCCAATGTGAGGGCCAAATTTGTAACGATAATCGCCACTACGTAAAAGAATTTGGATTCTATTATTGCGAGAATCAGATACCACTATATTTCCCTCTTGATCGGTTGCCAATCCTTGAGGGCGTACAAATTGCCCATTGCCATTTCCTTCATTGCCTACGACCCGCGCTGTTTGGAAATCCGGTTGAATAATTACTAAACGGTGATTGTTGAAATCAGTAACTATTATTTCACCGTCACTTTGGAAACACACACCTCGTGGAGAGTCGAAAAGCTTCCATTGGTTCCCTTCAAATCCATATTTGCTGATGAAGTTTCCCTCGTAGTCAAATAATTGCACACGATGGTTGCGGGTATCTGATACCAAGATATAGCACTCGTTACTTACGGCAACGTCCCAAGGATAGTTAAATTGACCGATTTGATTTCCCTTCTCTCCAAACGTTAGTACGAATGCTCCCTTTAAGGTAAAGATTTGAATGCGGTGATTGTCCTTATCAGCAACTATAATGCGCTTAGTTTGATTGCATACCTCAATACCCGCAGGACGATCGAATTGGCCAGTACTTTTGCCGGATGTTCCAAACATAAATGAAAACTCACCCTCCGAGTTAAATACTTGAATGCGGTTATTACTCCGATCAGCCACATATATATTATCGTTGCTATCGCATGCGACACCCCAAGGTCTGCAAAGTTGTCCAGGTTTCTCACCTTCCCTTGAAATTTGTTTTTGAGCTTCAACAATGTTTTCATACACCCTGCTTCCTCTAACTTCAACTGTGAAAGGGCTGTCAACAATATGTGTTCCTCTAATCATGATATGGATTGTATGGAATCCAACAATTTGAGGCACATATGATACATAATAAGTACCATTGAAATTGTCTCTCAAATCTGTTCTGACCCCACTACCATCAGGAGCATTTATAACTACAATGAGTGCATCGCCACCGCTTGTCCTGATTTCACTTGAATGATCTTTGCAGTGTATCTGAAAGAACGCTTGTCTGTTTCTAACTGCCCATCTGGTACCCTGACCAGTTGCGAAGCATTCAGATGGATGTGCAGAACAATGGAGAATACCAGCCGTTTCTATTGTTGCGTAAGTTTGATCATTGGGTGGATTGAAGTCGATGTAATCGTCTTCATGCAGGCTGCATAACTCAGTTTCTTCCCTCATCTGAATTAATGTACTCTCAAGATTTTCATAGGCGTCGAAGATGTTACACTCATCCAAACATACACTTGTTGATTCTTCAATGTCATCACAGACTTTCATTAATTGTTCCAGTTGTTTGTCCAGTAGACCTTGCTTTACTGAAGAAATCTTCTTTACTCTAAATATGTACAGTATTAGTCAAATGAATAAATTTTGATCATCTTGAAGACTAACAGTTTTTAAGATTATTAAGCCACACAAGATAACTTATGCATTTAAATTTATTTCAGTTGTAATATTTAAAAAATCGTACAAATTCTCTTTTTAACAATTTTTAAAACAATAGCTCCCTCAAAATCAGGTCATGCATAAGTTTTTCGTAGCTAATACACTTTATACTAAATATCATATTTTTCTGCTTAAAGTTATCTTTCACGATAGTAAATCCATCTAGTAATATAGTCGATAATATCTGAATAAAAAAATTAAAATATTAAAAAAACTTGTTAGGAATCCCATAAATTTAGGTAGTGTAATTAATTCCACGTAAAGAGCCCACACACTTTTGTTTATACTTAGCAAAAATAATGGAATAGATTTCATCAGAACAGATTGCATGATGCAGTGCCTTATTGGAATCTTAGACTATTGTATATTACATTCTCCATTAATTGTTATTCTCGTCTATACATTATAATTTTATAGTAAGTTAAGTAACAGATCCACATTTTAAACAACTTCTGGCACTAGAAAAATAATACATCAATACTTTCAACGAGAAATCCGCCTTAATAAAATTTGAAAAACGTCAAAACCAAAATCACATCATGAAAATTCAATTTCGCTTTGAAAAAGTTGAATTTCTCAGTAACGGGACCTACAATATGAATGCAAAGGACCCACACATACATTAAGAAAATAAGCCTAAGAATGCATATAGCAATAACCCCACTCAATATGCATCTATTCACAAATGTAGCGTTTACAGAAACTATTTGAATTGCGAAAATCAAATGAATTTGATGAATATTTTATCCAAAATATAATTCTAAAAATATTTCGATAATATGAGAACAAAAACCCATTTCTTAATAATTAGCCATCTGCAATGATGTGAAATATTTTCTTATTAAAAACAATTTTTTTTATAATAAATTGAGAAAAATCAGTACATGATTGGCAGTATGTATGTCGAAACTACGCCTTGTAGAAAACATGCACACGAACTTAGTTGTAATTGCTTTTAATCCAAAATATAAGACAGCGACATACGACATTAGCTAAAATGTAATCATAATGATTATAGGAATGTTCATAAAGCAAAAACTCACTTGTTTATAAGAGTTGTTTCCCGATTTTTGATCAATTTCTGCAAATGACAAAATGAATCTGAGATTTTCATACAGACTTCATCATTTTTTTTTTGAATTGAATGTTTGAGCTCGGTGATAGATTCAGCTGAATTGTCGAAGAATGTCTTCATCTTCAGAATGTTATTTTTCTAAACGAAAACATATATATATATATATATAAATGTTTTTAATGCTTTGCCATTTTTTCAGACAGCAATAACAGAACTTACTAGTGATATCGCTTCACCGCGCTTTCGAGTAATGACATTCTTGAGTGGAACATGAACGTGGGTATCATGTATTTCGTTCTTCAAGCAGACATCGCAGATTGGAGCATCGCAATTTTCACAGAAGACAGTGAATTCTAGTAAATGCTTTTTGCATGTGTACAGACTTTGACTGTTTTGAGCATCTTCAAATATTAAAATGCTCTTCGTGTACAAATTACATGTACAAAGATATCCCTCGCAGGTTTGACAGTCATTTAAAGATTCATTTGAAGACCCACTGAGTTCGTTTTCTGATGATTGGCTGCACAAAACGCCTCGTTTGCAGCTTTTATAATTAGCATTACAGTCTAATGACTCGTGTGAATCTCCAGAGGCGCTTGAGAAAGAACACCTACACATTGCATTTTCTTTCCTTGCTTCTGAGCACTTCTGACAGAAGCATTTTACACAGTACTCCGTTCCACCTTCGGAACAATTTGAGTGGTGGAATACCTCGGTAATGTACCTATCATTAGAGCCATTCATTTTTTCAAATCCTATTGGGGGAACATTTTCAAAATAGCCAGCCTCACCGTATTCATGGCACAGGCACGAAGAATCCTTGCTAAATTGCGTCCAAACTTCTAATTTAGTCAACGACATTGACAATTGACTGGCGACGTTTGGAAATATGCAGATCATAGTACCTTATATAGAGAGGTTGCTTTAATCAATACAGGTCCACGCATTAGTTGCCCTTGAAATGCCTTGCACGATGACAAGCATATACGGTAAATTTCCAATGCACAACAGGTTATGCAAGTCACAAGAGTAAGTGATAATGAGTAGAGGTACTGGTTTGCAAGTACGCGTAAATGCCTCCGTACCACGGTACAATATGAGCCTGTTAAATACGTCAGAACAATTCTTGTGATTGAACGTGATTCATTGGTAGATATAGCGCGCGAAAAGAACGAAGGCACTCATTAACCTTCCTTAGTTCCTTACGGTTTTGGGACAACCGCAATAAAAGCAATTGCTATTGACTCCGCGCTGAACCGATGTTACTGAAAAAATATGAATAAATACTAGTTTGTAAAAAATAAAAGTGAAATCGCTTATATAATTTCAACTAGGCATGTATGACAGCTTAGCAATTAAAGAGAATATTATATGCCCATTCACAAAACTCATAGCACATTGGAAGAAACCTAGGAGCAGACACTGGAAATAATTTATTGAAATATATTTTGAACCAAAAATAAATTATTTTTATTTTAAGAACAAAAAATAAATAATTGCAATTATTATTTTTTTTGCAATTATTTTCAAAATTACAGCACACAAGATAAAAACATTATTCAATGATTTTCAACAGTTACTCAGCAGTTTCTTTATTGATAACCAAATCCAGCACTGAGGAATCCCAAAATCGCCTGTTAACCTTCAAGAACATGACGATTTCCAAATGCATGGGTGTCATGTTTTTGCGATGTGGGCTCATGACTTGCTTAGCTGAACTGACCAGACGCTCGACCAGGTTGGAAGTTGTCTGTAAACAAATAAATTGTGCCTCAGCGATAAAAATGCCAAATTCCCAGGCAGGCAAAAGAACCATATATTCAGTGACAGAAAAGCACAATTATTTTGAAATTATTTTCTCCCAAAAATAAATTATTTTTATTTTCTGTTGGTAAAATAAATTATTTCAATATTATTTATTGAAATTATTTCAATAAAATTATTTATTTCCAGTGTCTGCCTAGGAGGTACCTATATATATGACAATGGTTTATAATAAAAATGACTTGGAAACTTAGGTTATTTAAAACGAATTAAAGACCTTAGAACAAAATATTTTTAGGCTGACACTACATAAACTAGTTATTTGATCATGTCACTACTTAATTGTTTATCTATCACATATCCTAGGTATTACTTCAATAAAATGTTCATAATGAAATACTCGATTCGCCGACACTATGCAAAAATTATATTATGTATATGAGGTCATTTGTTGGTATTTTCAGTTTCAGTGAATATTACCTGAAAAAGTTGGCAAGAATTTCACGCAGAATAGGACCAAACCTGTACTCACACAATAACAGCCAATTTATAAATTGTGAATTTCTTACTTGTCCAAGCAAGAATTTTCGGTTTTATTTTGTTTTTGCAACAGATAGCTTGGTGTAGCTAATAAAAAGCAGATATAGAAAAAAATTTCTAACTGTAGAATTTTCTTGTGTTTATTATCTTAAGGAGGGCTTAGCAATACATACTTGGAAGCTGTTCGCTCAGAAAATTAATTATTTATATTTCATTTCTCTAAGTTATTCAAGTAAAAATATATCTGCATTATATGCGTTCATACAAACAATTATAGCTTTAGATGCCAAAATATCTAAGAAATTGCTTCTAACTCGATTAAACGTGAAACTTTAAATGAGTGACAATTAGCTAAAAACACTAATTATTTCAAAAAAGATTGAAAGACCTCATTTCGCAAAAGTCATGATTGAACTTTGATTGAGAGCATAAACATATTGATAACTTTTTGAATATTGTCAACATTGAAAAACTTAGTGACAATGAATTGAATTTTAACCAACAATAAA
>CABFPE010000320.1:442926-445426 GCA_900660155.1 Hofstenia miamia | reverse complement strand
GTTGTAATGTCTTGAAAAAACACATACAGCTAATCAGCTATACATTTATCCAGCACCGTAAGAATCATTAACAGTCAAAGGGGGTCGACATGCATTAAGGTAGGTGAATGGGAATTTCAATATTCATTTAAAGTAAAATGAATCTAGACTTTTCTTATTCAAGTTTTTCAGGGGGATTGTCTAGCTCTCAGATGCTTATCTCCATACTCCTCATTTATACGACCTAACATTGATTCACTATGCTTGTTTTATTTTTAAAATTTCACTAATATTTCAGGAATATCTTCCGATTTTTTTGAAACAATTTGTTGTTTGATTTCTGATCTCTTGATAGTTACTTATGAATGTACACAATTCATTTTTGTTTCATTTACCATCAATAGTTATTCTTTGTGTATAATGAACATAATTTTAGCTCACCACTTACAATCATATCCATTATTTTTAACGCTTTCTCTTAAGTGTGTTAGCATTGAATAAACAAGATTCTGACAAACTCCAATAAATTTTTCAGTTTACCACACACGTCGAATAACATTCTTCAAGTTATCAGTAAACGTTTGTTTATGTTTCAGGATGGCCCACAAGCTTATATGTATAAAGATTCACGAGTCTGTTTACTTTTATAATATGTAATCCATTCATAGTAAACACATTGAAAATAATTACTGAGATCAATAGTCTATTTTATTTGATTCTGAATTTCTATTGGCTCAAAAATCTGTACTTTGTATCTAGGTCTAATTCTCAGGTGAAGGTGAAGTTCTGATCCTTGTCGAAATACAATTGAATATATATATATATATATATATATATATATATACTTGTATATATATATATATTGCAAACAGAAGAAATAGGATATTAAACATAATCTTTATTTAACGTAGTATAATAATTGAACTAATGCTGCTATAGCTACACTAAATGCGTCGAGAGAAATGAATCTTCTAAATAATAAAAAACACATATAAACAAGCTATTGCAAATGGTTGAAATTTAAAATTTTTTCTGGTTAATTCACTAATTTCTATAACATAGTGAGAGTTCAAATCCGTATATATATATATATATAAATTTGCAATAGTTCCATGACAAAGATGGCATTGAAATTCATTTGATCAATATTATATTGACTGTAACACCCACACGCCATTTTATTGGTCATTTTACAACTGGATAACCTCTTTGGTAAATGTTAATCAGTAGGGGCTGATCAAGCAGTAACGGAATTTCATTTTCATTGTTAAATTAGATGCTACTTACTCAATAATGATTTATTTTTTTATTGAAGTTTGTCATGTGTGACACCTTAGTAGGCTCACCAATGAGACAGAATTTTTTTGAAAAATTCATTTTTCTTTGATCTATGGACACAAACTACTCGGTAACGGAATTTCCAAAAAGTAATTTTTACAAGTATATACCATTTACCTTATACCATACTCTTCCTCTGTAAAATTCGTATACGGTAAATGTTATATTATTTAGTGTTAGTACACTATCTTATCCCCAAATATTGGCATAGTTGAAATATTAATTCCATACAAAATTAAGAAGCTAATTGGTTCTACATGGTAACGGAATTTCATGGTAAAGAATTTCAATTTCAAAGATTCTACTTTTTACCAAGTTTTACCATTATTCCCAATTATTGCAAAAGTTTCACTATAATTAAAGTCTTAGGCGGCGAATACAAAAATGTATATAGAGAAGAACAGCACAGCTTCAATCCTAATTTTTCACTCTAAATTCTAATATCGTTTGAACAAGCCCAGTAGTAACATACTGTAATAATATACAATATTACATGTTGAGAATATATAGTGAAAATTTCATAAAAAAGGGTTTGTCACCAGACTTTTGACTATAGACATGAGACTAGAAAAAAGGCCTATTACTTTTGAACTACTGAACATAACAACTCAAGAAAGGTAAGATTTTAAAGATACATTAAAGGACTATAAGTAAAAAGCATCAAAGTCTAATTTGTTTTCCTCCTGTAGAAATAACGTCATTCAAACGAACTGAAACTGATTTCATTAAATTGGACTTCATTTCAGATGTCAAAATGTGTTGACTTTTTTGGATTTTTTCTTTTAAATCGGATATATTTTTCGTATTTTTCTTCTCAACGTTATTTTTCAATATCTGCCACACGTTTTCGAATGGAGAAAGATCAGCAGAACTTGGTGGCCATTGCAAAAACTGGATATTATTTTCAGAAAACCAATTTTTTGTCTTTGCTGACGTGTGCGGGGTTGCTCCGTCCTGTTGGAGTATCCATCCATCATCATATAAAGCATCAGCATAAGGCATAAATTCAGCTATAATTTGGCAATATCTTTGACATTCGATTGTGGTTTTTCCGTCTAAAATTTTCAAATAAAACCTACGATAGGATAGTGCTCCCCAAACCATAATTTTTTGGTCGAACTTTGGAACCGCTTTTGTTGGTCTTGGACATTTCTTTGACGACCACACTTGTACTTTGTTTCTG